>JAGFPH010021066.1:0-13660 GCA_018207615.1 Philaenus spumarius | reverse complement strand
CGAGAGCCCTTATGGGCAAGCCGCCACTGGTGTAAGATTAAGCCCTCTGACGATGATGTCTATGTCATAGAAATGTACATCAGGGTATTTTAATAAACATAACTTTTTCATTAAGTTGTCAGTTATTGCTTGTTCTCCTTAATTTTGTGGTTAGGAATTTCATTTAATCAGTTTGAATTTGTCGCCTCAGTGTTCTTCAACTTTTGTATTTTGTGTAAGTTAACATTGTATTAGGCACCTGTAATAAAAATTAATATAAACACAAAAGGTGGCTTAGCTACAGTGGAGAAGGGGCGTGAGCTGTATTTTCTTATTAAGTTTTATGCCATGAATTCTTGTGAACAAAATAAAATAAAATAGATCTAGAAAAATTTACATATACATAAGAGCGCCACGTTGTCTTAATTATTATAAATTTTGTTAAATATTTTGTAATTTGAAAAAAAATTGACATTAATATTTTCTTTTACTACTGGCCAAGACAACGAAAAAGCCGAGGTTAGCAACAACCTGGTCTGAGGTGTACAAGTAGGGCTAAAAAGAATATGAGATTTCATTCGCTAAATAACTAAAACAAATATAATATCCCTTCAGAGTGCAATACAAAAATAAAACAATACTTTGGCAACAAAAGAAAAAAAACTTTAAAGAATAAAATAAACAATATCTGTCTGGAACTTAAAATCAGAATTATAACTTATAAATAAAAATAACTATACTTTTACGTTACATTATAAATATTAAAAAGTACATATATACATGACATATTTACTAAACCCATTACAAAGTAAGAAAATAAAAATATTCTGGTTCACTAAATGCTACAAATTAATTGATAAATTTAATGTAAAATAATAAATAAACTAAAATAACTTCTTTACTAACATGAATAAATAAGTATGCTTAATGATTGATGACGTCATCGTAAAAATAATTGATTATATTAAAACAAATTTTGTAAACAACATTTGTTGAATAGGGCCCTTTACAAAATTTAATTTTATTACTTCACGAAAAACATAGTTTGATAATTTTTTTTATTTTTAAATACAGAACAATAAATAAAACAATAAAGTATAGTCTGTTTCAAATCTAGCCGATATTTTTCTGTTAAGATTTTACCAATTAATAATGTATATTGGTTATTGTTGAAGATTAAGAAAAACACAAATGTCATCAAAACTGTTTCTTTATGTAAAATAGTTTTCTTTTCCTCTTAGCTCAACTAAAAAAAACCTGTATGTGGCGACGTAAAACTTGTTCCAAATTGTCCGTGAGAATCCCACGATGTCAGCCAGCGCACGGGTCAGGGCGTGAATATCGGCAAAAACCAAGTTCGCGATATTAAAATAAAACTTAATGTTTTTCTCGTTTCATCTGAGCATGGCAACTCAAAAAAAGACAATAGTGCAACGTAAACTCGAAATTTTTAGCGTAAGATGAAATAACATTAAGTTCCCGATTCTATGGAATAAAACTTGTCCAACAAATATAAAAACAGTTTTATTAAATTTCACTTCGCTCTAAAATGTAATATTAAACGTCAATAGTTGTTTACCATTTAACAAATATAACATTATAGTCTAAATCCAACCGACTTGCACATGTACGTTTAAGTTTAATTGCACACACAAATTATCCGCGAACCAAACAGCTGCAGTCCAGACCTAACTCTGCTCAAGCCAGAGTCCCACTCGAGCCTTAACCGGATCAGCTGATATGCTACGCAAACAAACTAATCGCAACCACTCGCTGTCTTTAAGTCAATATTGGCTACAGTTAATGTTGGAAGTTAAAAGTTTTGATTAACGTCAACAAATACAAAACATGTGACGTAATACGTCTCAATTGGTCAAACATTTCTGAGATCTTAGTAGTTGTTATTGTTATTATTATAGGAGTATGAAAGTGGAAAAATTGCTCAGATATAAAAATTGAAGGAATAAATAAATATGACTAGTATAAGATTATATTGAGGTTCAACTGAGGGTTCTAGAAGTTACTATTTTTAAACCAGCTTGAAATAGTAAGTATTTCTTTTTCATTTAAAGGTTTAGAAAACATTTCTAATTTTCTAGTATATTAAATTAGCCTAAAACCTAAAATATATTTTGATTTTCAGTCGCGATAATTCGAGTTGTGATAATTCAAGGTTCCGTGTAATTCGAGCCACAAATAGCGCCTTCAATATACAAAAATACCGTAGGAGCAAACTTTTCCCGCCACTGCCGAATTCCCCACCCCTCTCTTTTAAGGTCACTAGACACCAATCCGTGTGTGTCTAAAAATAAACCAGTCCCACTACTGTTTTGTGTGACATTTGTTTAATCGCTGATTTTGATGCAGCCGCTACGCTATGTTGAACAACAACCTGAAGCTCTTGCAGCCGATACATTATTACTCTGTCGTTGGCGTGACATCGTTGCTCGTAAACCTTGCAGTGTAGTTAAACAAAAAATTATTTCTTTAAAAAGTAAATTTCTACTTTTGTACTGTATATAGAATTATGGTTGTATCTCAGTGTTTAATAAAAAATACTGTATATTTAATAAAACTTCCATTTTTGCAGTTATACAAAGACTATAAATGGTAGTTTTATTTAACCTCTGCATATTCCATGTAATTCGAGTTTCTCACAATCCGAGGTACTCTGGTCCCATTTAACTCAAAATATCGGGACTACTGTATTCCCAAATGATCTTCCAATGAAGGTTTAAAGGAGATATCCAACCCAAAAATATTCAAATTAGATGTACGGTTATTTTTAAAGATTAAATTTCAACATTAGCCCATGGATTGAAGATTATAACAGTTCATTTAATAACTTAAGCATATGTTATCTGATTTGTTCTTTTTCATTCCGTAAATCACATAGTGACTATAGTGGTTTTGGGTATCTACTCATCTTCAGATCATCACAAGCCCAACAATTACATATCTCTATGAGGTTGTCAGTTGTTCATAAAATATAACAAGAAACACACAAAACGCACTGTCACACTTGCCAGTCTTAGACATTGGTCGGATGTTGACCACTGGGTGAACATTTAGTCCATACTGTCCCAGTGTGGTTGTTGTATCCACCAACTCCTTTATCCTAGTTCTTATCACTGATAGGTTCTGATGTGTTTGTATCTTGAATTTTAATTATCAAATATAATTTTAGCTGGAAATATTATCATTTAATAAATATTGGCTCTCCTTTTTTTGCTGATTTTGTGTGTACCAAACTCTATCCACAAGTAACCTTATGTCTTTATATTATTACATACCTTGATGTCTGCCTACAGTCCTTTTTTGTTCTTAATGATGGAAATTCCGGTTTCACAGCTTCTTGTCTCTATTTTCAAGTCAAGTATGAACAAACTAGAAGTACACATAGTTCATCACTGAATCACAATTAAGTTTTTTAAAGTAAATACACAACACAAAACATTTAAACATATTATTACTGTACTTTTTTTAAAACACTTCATAGTTGACCCCCCATAGCTAGTTGACGTATTAGTTCATAGTTTTAAAACTAATACGTCCCGACTCGGAAACCGAATTAGTAATCGACTCTTAAATATGAAACTGCGAAACTGGTAGTCCCATCACTAAGGACAACAAAGGACTGTAGACGGACATCAAGGTATCATGAACATATTATAGTCCATACAACAGTTAAGGAGACATAGTATAATGAATAAATAACCTAATGTGTTGGTTACTATTATGTTTATATTATTTTGTATAATCTATTGCATTAGTTCAAGTTGAAACTAATAAGTCATACGTTTATGCAATTAAATGATATATTTTGAATTAATCTTACAGAAAATACTTTTACATGGGATTATTTGTGACGCCCATGGTCGAAAAATGTCAAAAAGTCTAGGAAATGTTGTGAGTCCTGAGGATGTTATCAATGGCGTATCATTAAAGGTATATTATTATACAATGTTATTATATGAACAAGGAAAATGCATTGATGTAATTCATGTATTTTAGCTTTTTTTTAATTTATTTTTTTGGAACTTGAAGACTGGGTTTATTCATTTTTGTCATTATTATTTTGGCATTGTACATTTTGTGGGGAGTTTTTTGGGAGTGACTCCCATAGCTTGTTACTATTGGAAACTATAACTCAACTGAGCAGGTTCAAGCTTAGAGTGAACATTACACTACTACTCTGTCTCCTTTAGTTTAATTTATTACAAATTGTACATTTTATAACAAATGTCATTACACATTGGCTTATTAATTTCACATCCTAACAAACTATTTTTTTTTTTAACTGACTTTGAAACAGTTGATGCTCAGACTAGGGCATTTTATAAATGTCAAGTAAAAGATAAAATAAATCTTAAGATACAGTTTTTAAGTTTAGTATTTCAATATAAATTACAAGTGAAAAAAACATGGATTAAGACCGGGATTTGAACCCTGGACTTTTACCTTTCCGTGGTAACACTCTTCTAACTGAGCTATCCTGATCCTCCAGATATTGGTTGTTATTTCACTTGTACGGTTCTACTGCATTTATGAATTAATAGACTGAATACCTTGAATTGCGACATTGAAAACAATCTTAATTCTTTTTGCAGCCTACAGTGGTGTTATTTATTATTATTTTTAATTTGTAATAAATTACCTGCTTACACGCTTCCTCAGCAAGGGTTAAATTAATTAAAAGTTAAATTACAAGGTCCTGGGTTCAAAACCCGATCTTGGACCATGTTTTTTCACTTGTAATCTAATAAATTCCCTTTGTAATTCACTTTGTTCAGATATTGATATTATATTATATTATAATGGCTAGATATTCATAATTGCTAGGTTAATTACTTTGACTGTAACATACAAACAATTTAATTTTTGAAAGATTATCAGTAGTTTTTTAAATGTGTCTTACATTTACTTGTGGTTATATTTTCTTTAGTAAGTAAATTTTGTCAGATACTCTACCATCACCAAATAATGTTAAGCTGCAATTGTTGGGTTAAATCCTAAACTATTTATAGATATACATAGGGTTCAAGTTTTTTTGGTTTAATAGATTAATTTCTTTTCATTAATAAACTAACCATATATTTTTTAATGGGTTTTAAAATTTAATTTAGGTTAATTTGTATGATTCTTTACCTTTATATTACTAAAGTTAAAATTGTTATCTATTTTGTCTACTTCATGTAGCCTACTTGTACCGTAACTTAAAATACATTCTGTAGTTAAAATAGATATTAATCTGATAAGCATTATTTATGGCACCAAGTCACAATATTATAATATAATAGATTACCTTAAAAGGTCCGTCTTGCAAGGAATGAAAAAATAAAAACTAAGGAGAAGTTCTGATGATGAAGTTGTGACTTCGAAACTAGTCACAGACTAAAATTGAAGTCACGGACCTTTTAAAGTAATCTATTATATTATATTAAGATATTAATCTTGTAAATTGTTGCCCATTGTAAACAGTGCTTTTAATTTACTTTAGATGTTGGAAAGTCAAATAACAGCTAATCATGCTTCTGGATTGATGACAGATGAGGAATTGGTAAAAGCCATATCCGGACAACGTAAACTTTTCCCAAAAGGTATTCCTGAATGTGGAACTGATGCATTGAGGTTTACCCTTCTCTCACACAACACAAAAAGTAAGAAGTTTGGAAAACTGAGGAATTAAACTAAACAATTATTGGAATCATAACATATTGTTTATTTATTTAAAGAAGTTAGGATAACAAAGTTTCTTTCATTCAACCTCAAAAGTAGTAAAGTTGTGCAATTTTTGTAGTGTTTTAATAGACATGAACATTAATAGAGGAAGTTATAGAATCTATTTGAATCTGGGGTGTGGTTCTTATTTTACAAAACAATACTTGTTTTTAACTTTCCTGATATGTCAAATAACCATCAGTAAAGATGTCAATTCGATTTAATCGACTTTAGATATGACCTATGGTTTGGTTTGGGTCACTATCCAGCCATTTGAGACTTATGGTTTTATTCTTCTTGTATATATAAAGGTTATAAAAACCTTAATTCATTCTGTCGAACAATAAGGTATTTATAACCTTCAAATATATACATTAAGTATACAATCCAGGAGGCTTACCCCACATTACGTTTATTCTTCTCTTAATAAATACATATTTGTTGCATTTATACTGTAAGAATTAAAACATAAAATACTTATTTTTTAATAACAGATGCAATAATTTTTATTAAAATTTGAACTTAAGGCATATACACTTAAACAATTCTATTGATAGTTTCTGTTTAACAAAGTTTGTAAAAATATAAAACTGATATTTTACATGAATTCTGTTTTTGTCAATGTTTCTATTCATAGGGGAATAACGTTTGAAATGCTTTAGGGAATAACTTTTGAAATGCTTTAATGCGAGTAACTCCAACTCTACCTCCTGCTAGCCCAAACTTTACAATTTGTAATATAACTTACTATGGGCTTCGCCCCTGCCCGCTTTGCTCAACAACCCCGGAGGTGACCCGTGTCAAAGCCAAAGCAAAAGAATCTTTTATGCTATGATATTTTTATGGAAATGATGATTGAGCTGTGACCTATACACAGCTAATGTAAGATAGAGATAGAAATAGACACGAACAACCCCAATAATTTGAATTGTGGCATGCATTGTAATTTCACCATTAATATTTTAAAATAATTAATAATCAACATTTCAAAACAAACTTTGATATTACCAACTAATGGAAACAATATAATATGTAACACCAGATTTGACTTATAATTCAGTAAGCATTTTGTTTGATTTACCTAATCTAGAAAATCTGTTTGTGGTAAAATCTAGTTACCGAATTATAAATTTACTAAATTGGTAGCAACTAAATGTGTTTTAGTTCATTGTAGGCCTAACCTAAAATTATGTTAAGTCTTTGATCCAAATCAGCTGTTTTATTAATGTAAGAGCAGATGTTTGAATAAACTTGAATTATGATACAGTAAGCATTTTTCGTTGATTTTTGTTTGCTTTTAGTTTGTTAATCTAATTTAAAAAAGCTGTTGTTTGTGAAGAATAATAAACTGATTACAAAATTGCTACGTTTATTGTTATGGTAATGAATGTAAACAAACATGTGTTGCTAAGCTTTTGATCCAAACAGCTGTTTTAACAGGATTTTTTCTATTTTTACACTTAAAAATAAAAATTTTGCAAAATCCTTTCTTAGTGAGCGTCTATGACTTCATAAGAATATACCTTTAAATTTTTGTCTTAAGTAGTTTTTGCTCCACTTTGATTATATGTTAGTCATTTATTCAGTCAGTCATTCAGTCAGAACAAATCCTCTTATACAGGGTGTATCAGGAAGAAACGGAAAGAATTGCAGGACGTGTTCTACTAGTGAAAATAATGAAAAAAGTTCCAATAAACATAGGTCCGAAAACTCTTCGTTTTCCAGATATCCGCCATTTTGTTTTTTGTACAAAATAATTCATATCTAGAGAACGGTTTGACTGATTGAGTTCAAACTTGGCATGAAGTTTAACCTATACCTCAAGAAAAATAAACGATTAAATCCAATCATGCATTTCAAAATGGCGGCTGTGTGTCAATTTCAAACCTAAATTACTCCAAAACCGTACATTTTAACGAAAAATGTCAAGACACCTTTTTTGTAGCCCTTTTGATTCCCTATCGGATGGTGTAACTGTCAAAACAATCGGATGAAGGATAACAGTTAAGTTATGTGTACTAATTGGTTTGTTCAACTCGGCATCCTATACAAACACAGTAAATACTACAATATTGTATGGACATTTGTTGTCATTACCTTTTAACTTAGCTGTTATCCTTCATCCGATTGTTTTGACAGTTACACCATCCGATAGGGAATCAAAAGGGCTACAAAAAAGGTGTCTTGAAATTTTTTGTTAAAATGTACGGTTTTGGAGTAATTTAGGTTTGTAATTTTCAAAGAGCCGCCATTTTGAAACGCATGATTGGATTTAATCGTTTATTTTTCTTGAGGTATATCATTGTCAGGTTAAACTTCATGCCAAGTTTGAACTCAATCAGTCAAACCGTTCTCTAGATATGAATTATTTTGTACAAAAAACAAAATGGCGGATATTTCGAAAACAAAGCGTTTTCGGACCTATGTTTATAGGAACTTTTTTCATTATTTTCATCAGTAGAACACGTCCTGCAATTCTTTCCGTTTCTTCCTGATACACCCTGTATATATATTTAGATAGCTTAGAATACCTCAAATTAAAGAACATACATAAAACATGCAAAAAACTAAAATTAGTCATTAGCTTTATTTTGGCGTTATTTTCATACTTTAAAAAAATGTATGGAAACATATTTTTGAGTTAGATTCAAAAATTTGTATGATATTTCATTTGGTCAATAGCCGTAAGTGTGGTACTTGTTTACTCTTATTTATTTTACCAGTACAGTTTTAATAATATCTCATATGTTATTATTTTAGGTTTATTTATGATTAGAAACTCCATTTTCATCTTCTTGTAACAAAGTAATTATTATTTTAGTAAAATAATCAGACATACAAAAGCCATAAAAACATTATTGTTGATGCTATTGCTATCTCAAACAAACCAATCGCTTGTTTTGTCTGATGGCATCTCGTGTGTACCTTTTAACAAACTTTAAATGGGGGAAATTTATTACTTTTTTGTGCAATTAAAACCTATGCGAGTTAAAAAAAAAATTAATTAATTAATTTGTCAAAACAATGGAAAGTAGGTACTGTAAATCACCTCATGTAAATACACGAAACTTCAAATTATTGAAAATTCAAGCACCATTAGTTTAAAAACGAGATTTTTTTTAATTATCCAAGATTAAAAAGTCTTAAAATTTAGCGGAGAATCTGAAAACACCATAAAAATTGCAGTTTTAACAACAACTTGTCAACTATATTTAAAAAATGGCCATTCAAAAATATTTAAATAATTTAAACAAAAACAGTTTTCTACAACAATTTTAGGTTTTTTCAGGGCAAAGTTTTAATCAATAAATTTTTTGAGTGCCACCAATTAAATTCATCTGAGCGACCTTGAAAACTATGGATTTGTTACTTATATCGGTTATTTTCTATTATTTTTAAGTTTCCTTCCCACCCTATCGGTGTTAGAGGAGTCTTACTCCTACAGTATTTTCTTTTCAAATAGTAAGTCATATGTAACAAGTTCATGAAAATTGCCCCAACCATTTGGACGTGATGCTGTAACATACTTTAACATTTTAAAGCAACTGAGAGGGTTAGAATAAATATAAAATATAAAATCAAGGGTAAAGAAGTCTGGCTGGAAAATTAAAAGAACTGTGGATAGTAAGTTTCACATATTAACCTCAAAATTTTGTTTTTATACAAGATAACGTAAATAAATAAATTCAAACAACTTCAGGAGTTCGGCCTATTAAATAATTAAAATAAACTCTAAAATTCATAAACAATAACATCTAAGTTAAAAGTAAACTTACCTTTTCCAAATTATTAAACAAACTGAGTAAAATTTATCATAGCCTATGTTGACAAGTAAGAACATTTTCACGGTTCTTAACGATGTAAAGTTATTCATGTTTTAGCATAAGAAATATTAGAAATTAAGTAAAATCATTGTAAATAAGTTATTAGTTTAACCAAAGTGTTAGGGATTTCAAAACAAATGTGTGTAAATATAATGTGAACAAGACAGGTTAGCAATGCTAACGGGTTAATATTTCTTTTCGGTAATCGTAGGCATCGCAGCTGGCAGCCAAGCAGCGGAACAGCTGTGTGGAAATTATCAAGTGTGAGAATACAAGTGTATGTGTATATAAAATAAATGAATTGGATATTTTAAGTGAATAAAACAGTATTAACATTTAAAAAGGTGGATATATACAATTAGGAAAGTGAAAATAAACAATTGCATTAAAATAAGTACGACCAAGTATGTTTTAAAAAAAAACTATTATAACCACGACATGCCATGTTCGGCTAAATAGCGCAAACGAAAATCGAATGCGGTTTTCAATTGTTAAGGAGGGAGTTACAAAATATATTCGGCGAAGTAAGCACTCTGATTTTAGTCTTGATCCAGTGCAGACGTATTTCAAAAGTATTTAAAAAATTTTATATTCCCAAGAGTAGTAAAGTACAAGAAAGTAAATAGTACAAGTAACTTGGAGGAAGAAACGAAATTATAAGTCCCAGGGAAGTGGGAACTTAAAACAATACTGGTAGTAAATTTCAAAGAAAACACTTTGTAAGCAAGAGGCCATATTGAAGGTAATACCTGACCAAAAAATATATCCATTTTCAAAAACACTGCATCCAAATTAAAACTGCAAAATCAATATAAACTTTTTAAATCTAGATCGAACTTTTCACACACTTTGGACTTTTAATATTTTAGTTTTAGGAATTTTATAAATTAGTTTAGTATTTCACTTATGTTAGTTGTAAGTGGTAAATTTGAGATTGCTTATTTAACAGCCAGGGATCTTTAACCCAAGATAGAGAGTCTTATTTAAAAAAAATTTTAAAATATATTCATTGTACTCTAAAGCAAATTTAAAATTGTATAAAAGAATATAAAAGTAAAGAAATTGTAAAATAAAAACCATAAAGGAGTTAGTACTTATTTCTTCAGCTAAGTAGTAGTAGTTTTAAAATTAACAGCAACTTTTATCATAAATTGAACATAAAAAAGTTTTACTAATATTATAATTTGACGCCCAACAAGTGGGACATTTTGAAAAGAGAATAATTTAAATTATAATACACACGCACACTTACATGCGCCATATACTATATAGATAATGAAGATCCCCCATGATGTCGTTTGATTTTTTTTAATTGTTTGAAAATTAAGGCTAACAATCAAAAGCATAGTGTTGAACGCCAAGTAATATAACATTAATTATTTAATTTTGAAGTTAAGCCAAAGCATAGCAAGAAAGTTGATAACAAACCTATCATAATGTTCGTAAATAAATGAGCTTGTAGTTTTACATTTTGTATCTTAACTTTATTCTAATCATATGATTTATATAAAAAATTATGAGTTTGGTATTCAAATTGTCCAATATTTAAATAACTTGTACTTTTGTGTTTATTTATTTAGCGATTTATTGAGTACAAAATCTTACAATTTGATTTTAATTATAAAATAATACTGTTTTTTAGGTCACTTTATTAGCTTTGATGTGAATGAATGTATAACAAACCGTCAATTCTGCAATAAAATTTGGCAAGCATGTCGTTACACTCTTGACTGGATTTCACGGTTAAAGCTTGATGTAAATAATTTATCAGAAACACCTAACCTTGTTACATCACAACTGGATCTGTGGATAATAAGTCGTCTGTCGCACGCAGAAAGCACCATCAACTCTGCTATTCAGACAGCTGATTTCTTTATTGCAACATCCACCATCAAGCAGTTTTTGTATTTAGAATTGTGTGATATATACTTGGTAAATATTTGTTTAGTTAGTGTTATTAGATTAAAGTTAACAAAAGCGGATAGTTTTGATATTAAATACTTGATATTAATTAAATAAAACATTTTTGTTTTCTGTGTTATTAAGGCATCATTTACTCAATAAGATAAGTTACGATATTTTGATGTCAATCTATACCAATAAAGGTTTAAGTTGACTTTTATTATTATTTATCAATATTTTAGGTAGATTTTGAAAAAAACAATTATTGTCCTTAGACCTCAATTGTCAACTCAAAAGTTGATATATTATATTTATATATCTATGTATAATTACCTATCTATATCACTTTTTAAGGGACATTATAACTGAGGTAATGTTGCACAAATCACTTCTATGCTAATACATAAAATATAAAGATGGAAAATCTCGATGAAGTTTGTTAATGGGTAAAATCAGAACAATGGGATAGAAATGGGTAAGGGGTTTTTTTGAAAAACTTAAATGCCAGGAGTTCCCTAAGTATGAAAATTATTGCATTAAAAATATACAACTCTTAAGTTGTAGCAAACACTTTTGTTTGAAGAGTTTTTTTAATAACTAAAAAAATGACTCATATCAAATCCATTTAGTAATTGTAAATCTTCATATATTATAAAAACTTTTCTGTAGGACAGAAAATGGTTAAGTTATCATTGCCTGGTAAACTATCAAGCATACAATGCAGTTAAAACTACTTAAAAAATCTTGACCAACTTAATAAAAAACTAACACTTATTAAAACTATAACTAGATTCAGTTAATAAATAAAAAATAGTAATTAGTTTAAAAAAACCACAAATAGCACCATACATTTTTACTAATGAATAATTAATAACAACTATACACTTTGGATATAAAAAAAAAATTAAAAATAATAACAAAAACAAATAAAAACCTTACAACTTAAATAAAATAACATGAATTTTAATATGTTATTTAGTTGATAACTAATGTTAAAAAGTTTAATAACCGCCAAGGTTTTTTGCCCTAAAAAAAATAATGAAAACGTGAGTTTTACTTATTTTTATTTTTAAGGCGGAACATTTTACTCTGAAGTGAAGGTGAAAATCTAAGAAATGTTTTAAAGTGTATGAGAGGTTTATATGTCTGTATATATGGATATATACAGTTTTTTGTTTAATGTGTATGTTTGGCGAGGAACATCGACCCTTCTTAATAGGTGCAGATAGTTTCCGCACAGGGCTAAAACTTTTTCATGGATCAATTTTTGATACAACCAATTTTGATTAAAAGTCTAAAACAAAATAAGATTGCAATACAAAAACTCATTACTCCCTCAGTAGACTCAATAAATGTTATAACTATTACCAAAATCTATTGCTTGAATTTTTGTGCTTATTACAATTTTTAGCGCTAGGCGTGAATCAATTTGTTTAGTGCTTAGCTTATGAGTGTAAATTGGAACTTTAAAATCTACCTGTTGGCCAACATTTGGCAAATTTTTTAAATTACCACAATGTGTAGAGAAAAAAAGTTACTGTGAAAAACTAGTCTGTTTTACTATTATTGTAAGTTCAACTACATAACTTAATTGTATAATTTAAAAAAAACTATTAACTTTTATTAACCTGTAACTATTTATAGCAGGCTGCGGATGAAGAAAATAGCGTTATTTTTTTACATTATGTGAGTTCTTTAGCACTTAGAAGCAATTTTATGGTCTTAAATTAAAGATATTGATCCAAGCAACAACTTTTACACTTAATGTCTATTACAAATCCTTTATACACATATTTTCTTCGAAAAATATGTTTTTTGGCCTTTTAACCCCCACAAATACTCCTTCAAGGTCACGAAAGAGGCGCTCGAGGTCTCAAAATATAAGTCATGACAAAAACTACAATTTCCAAAAATTTTATGAAAATTTTGTTTGATATTTCTTGTATTCCAATTTTTGTGTTTACATCCAACTATTTTCATTTGGTGGCAGAAAGTGTGTACATTTTTTACTTCATTCTTATGCTAAAGAGAGCCTTTGTACCACCAAATTTTAAGTTTCTAGCATGTCTTTTAATTTTTGGCGTTTTACCCTAATTTTTCTATAACACAGATTCTACTACCCTTAAAAGGACATATGGAGTCTTAAAAAAGGGAATTTTCTTAAGCTGTAACTTTCCCATTTAATGTTTGTAGAAAAAGTCTACCAATTTCTCCTCCCTCTAGAAGGTGGTTGA
>JAGFPH010021065.1:0-12723 GCA_018207615.1 Philaenus spumarius | reverse complement strand
AATACGTACAGAAATTATTGACAAACACTAAATAGATAAATAAAATAACAATTTACTATCAATAGTAGAGGTAGCTTATGCATTAAACAATTTATATTATTTGTTACTCATCTGGCCCCACAGAACAGCAGTATTAAGTTGGTCTTTACGTTGGCAGATATACATGGTCCATAATGTATGCAATATATTATATGTTTCAGACGCTAGAGGACATGTGTATCTAATTTTCACACAAATAAATTTTGACAACAAAAAATAAATATTTTTTGTTGAGAATTATATTTCATTTATATACTAGAGGCAAATCGAATGTTCATTATTTCTACTTCCAAAATGGCGCTCGAAAAAGTATGCGATTTTGGTGGGTGTTTTTGCTAATAACTTTACAACATGCTTTGTGGTAGGGGTAAGACTACTTCATGTTAGTGGTTATCATCAAGTTTTAAAGAGTTTTTAAAAATTTATTTAAAAAAAATAGTAATTGTGAAAAGTATACTAATTGCATTTTATATGTCATTTCCTGGGCCTTCCATTAAAAAGGTGCAACAGAAATATCTTTCCTGTCTATCATTTGAAAGTGGTAGGCCTATTAGATATAGCCTAGCTAATAGAGCAACAAAAAAAACGCTAATTTTGTTATTGAATTTAACAACAAGCGACATGCAGTGCCTTTAAGGGTAGCACATAGGTATGTAAAATAAAAAAACTCTCAGGAAAGGAGCTTTTGCGCATATTTTATAAATAAAAATAACAATAAATTAGGACTCTTTGGATTTTTTGTTGATATTATAAAAAGTTATGAATAGATCACGATAGCTCCAATGGGACATTTGTAGAGAATTAAACACCCCACAAAATGGTTTTTAATAGACACCAATCAAACATTTTTTAACGCTTAAAAATTACCATTTTTCAAAAATTCACATCTTTGTTAACTTAAAATATGAAAGGCAGTTTCAGAAAGTGATTGTTTATTATGTATACTTCAAACACGCGGAAGATTAAATTTGTCCCATTAATAGCTTTTTTTCACAATTTCATTATAAACAATTTAAGCCATTACCTTGCATAATGCTGCTATTAACCTGTGTGGCCCGATTTAAATTTACCAAACGGATTCTGAAAGTAGACTTTAAAACCTACAATTGCTATATCTTCGATTTTTGAATAAGGTTGATAAAATATGATAAAAATGCTTCCGAACATAGGGCGAAAAGTGTAAATTTACGACCGACGCATTTGTTGGTATTGTTGGGTATTGTTGCAGCGAATAGAGCCTGATGCGGGCACCTTGCCGTTCTTTTCTCCTCCGCTGCTGGTTCCCCCACTACCATCGCACTACCTCTCTCTTACTATGCACGCCAACCCCCAATGGAACCTTCTAAAAACATATGTTATGTTTTATTTATAAAAAAAAGTATATGATTAGTAATAACCTCAAAACTAAGATGGTAAATAATGTTAAATGTTCAAATCAAATTATTTCGTATATTTTATAACAGCAGTTATAATAAAAGTTAAAATAACCAGTAAGGTTCAGGTGTACACTCGCTCGCAGTTGGAAAATTCGCTAAAGAATCTCGTTATCTTTGGCTCGTTTGTACATCGGTTTGTAAAATTATGAAACCAGGCTTATTACAGTAATTACAAGATTAATTATAACCTCAAATACATGCTTTAGAAACGTGAATGACTTTCATTACGATGTTAGTCCTAGTTCTACTATCTTCTGTGAACTAAAGTTTTGAAACCAGGCCTAAATATACAGTAGTAAACATTATTGCAGGATTAACATAACCTCAATAATATGTTTCAGAAATAAGCCAGGCCTATATTAAAAAATTGACTGTTAGAATTTATCCATCTTTGCCAAGTTTACTTTTTTTTGACAAAATAAATTGTTAAATCAGGCCCAATTTATTCTAATCCTAAAGTGCTAAAACAGTATAAATTAGTTGGTTTTTTTAACACTAATTAAAAACTATCCAATAAACAGCTGATTTTGGATAGTACTCAATCTCATGGCTTGTTTATAAACAGCTGTTTTGATTGCTTTATTTACTATTTCGTTGTTATTTAGTAACCAACATGGCAACCCATAAGGCCCCATGTTAAAATTTGTCAACTTTTAAATTAGATTTTCTTAAAAAAATTGCGTTTTTACACGAAATACAACTATATGGGTGTACTTAAAAATCAAAACTACACCTAAATACAAAATTAAATTGCTTTGAATTCGTTAGAGCCGTTTTCGAAATCCGTGACAGATACAAAGATATAAAGATACAAAGATATATACAAGAATTGCTCATTTAAAGTAATAGGATTTCAGCAGTGTGACGCTATGGGTTTAACGCCTAACTTGAAACGCCCAAATCCTGTGAATTTGTTCCGACTAAATTTACAAAATAATGTTGAAAACAAAAATGTTTTTATCAATATGAATTCTAGCCTATGTTACTCAGGGATAATGTAGCGTTTTATTTAAAAAATTTCAATTGGTTCAGTAGTTCCAGAGATTACCCCCTGCATACAAACAAACAAATTTTACGTGTATATAATATTAGTATAGATAGTGAGTGTTGTTTTTACTTCAACAGATGGCTTTGTTCACGAAAAATAATTGTTTTAAGATTGAAATCAGCTGATAATGGAATTAGTATAGGAAACAGCTGACTACTGTTATTATTATAGTCAACTAGCAGGCCCGACCCGACTTTGCACGGATAGACAAATCAACCTGATACTAATAATTAGTTTTGTAGGCCTAACCTAAAATTATATTCAGTTTTTGATCCAAATCAGTTGTTGATCAAAATCAGCTGTTTTAAGCTTTTCATACGAACAGCTGTTTTTTGTGCCCCTGATAAAATCAAAAGAAATCTTTCTTCTTCTTCCTTAAGATTGACCTTCCATAAGATTAACATTGAAACTTTGAGGGCCACTGGGGCGTAGCCCTAATGTCCTAGGACTTCGGTAAATGGCCTAAAGCCTTCCCAGGGTTAACCTGTATTACTATGCAAAATTTCAAAGCAATCGGATGGACGGTTTGGTAACGCATAAAGGACAAACAGACGGACATACATTGAATTTTATATATATAGAAGATGAACAATGTAATGGCGCTTACATTTTTACTTTCTCACTATACGTATAGAGAAAGTATATTGATCGCAAAAAAAATCGACGTTGAGATTTTTGTGGAAATATCTGTTTTGGAAAAGTGGCTAAAAAAAGTCGTTTTTTACAAAATGTCTGTCTGTATGTATACAAAGCTAGAGAGAAAATTATTCTATCGATTTCGAACAAATTTGCACCAAACATGTCAATAGGCATGTATAGATGCACGGAAAAAGGTTCTGAAAACAACCCCCTTTTTGGCCAAAACCCCCAAAAAATCAGATAATATTTTTTCATAACGGCTCTAACGATTTTGATAAAATTTGGCTTATTTGCAGCTCTTAATGTACCCTACCATATGCAATAAACTGCATATTTCTAAAAATTCTGCTAATAATAATAATTGATTTTTGGGGCTTTTTTAGCCAAAAAGAGAGTTGTTTTTCAAAACTTTTTTCGTGCTTCTATACAGGCCTAATTGACATGTTTGGTGGAAATTTGTTTGAAATTGATCGAATAGTTTCCTCTCTAGCAAATAATAATAATATTTATTACTTACTCTCCTACTGCAATGTATACCCTCTCCTACTTTAATACAATTATGAAGTCACAGTGAATCTGTTTAATAATTTAAATATGTTTGTGAGAAAGTATGTGCCAGTTCCTGGTACCGTTTATTTTTTGTTGTTTTTATGTTCAATATATGCTGCAATTTTTCAAAAAGTATATAAATAAACGGTACCAGGAACTGGCACATACTTTCTCAAAAACATATTTAAATTCTTAAACAGATTCACTGTGACTTCATAATTGTAGGTGGGGTAGGAGAGGTGATTTAAAGTACATCTATCTCAGTGGATATTTCTCTCCAAGCATCTGCTTTCATATACCTATACTGTATTTTGTTTTAATGATCCTTATGCAGAGGATCCCAAAAATGATTTGGTTTCTGAAGGAATCTATTACTTTCATTAAATTCGTTTATGAACAATCCATATTTAATCACCGGAAAATTTATATCTTGAAAAACAATAATCACATGTGCGCTGAAAACGACAAACCTTTCATGCTCCCGTCCAAATATGAACGGTGAATAGGCAGTGTTCGTTGAAAAACCCGACAGGAGATGGATCGCCGCGATTAGAGCGCGCTCCCTGTACAGATATTACGAATACATTGCGCACGAGTAAAAGTAGAAACACACTGCCGTCACGTCACGTGATGTCACACTGTCACTTATTTAGTGTAATATCATGCTAAGAAGGAATACTGCTGTCACGTACCGTCACCGTAACACAACTTTCTAGATCATTTCTTTGTTAGTCCGTGCCTGATCAATATTTAATAAAAAGCAAATAAAAATAATATTGTAAAATCTTTATTTTTATATATATATCAATGTATATAGATAGGGTCTACAACATTTTAACAAATAGGCCTATAGTTTCATAAAATAATATCTAAATCTTACAACACTAATTACTATTTTATAATATTCATAAAATCAAAACTATTTAATGTATCAATATGAAGTGAAAAGCAAATAAAATATAATATTTTTAACTTTCTTTTAATATGTAATAACATACAGGATAAAGTTAAAAATCTCGGAATGATTTTGGATTCAAAACTGAACTGGAAGTCGCACATCACAAAAAAAAGAAAGGAGCTTGATATTACGTTATTATATGCATACCAATTTTTACAAAATAGGCCTAATGTTTTTTTATTTCGAATTATTGCAAAATAGTTTAACTGAACTGAAATGATTTGGAAAATACGTGAGCTCACGTCTCCCGAAAGTGTGTGGGCAGAGATCTTTATCACGTGAGTTCACGAGTGAAATCCGTGACGTTATGCACGTGATGTGAGGTGACAACAATGTAATTTAATTCTAGTCCATTGAAATACCATTCAAAACAAAACACCCCACACTTTTAGCCCGTGACGTGAAATGACATGAGTTCAGTGTGTTTTCACCTTTACATTCCTTAAAACTTACCGTAACTGAATATTCAATAATAAGTTCGATTCAATTTTGTTCAGTTCTAAATCGGAGGACATAGTGTAAATTATTAACAATAGTTCGTTTTCGGTTCAGTTCTTCGTTTTAAGGAGAGCGTGCCTATAACAACACAATTTTAGATTAAGCCTGGTCTGAATCAACACAATGTCATGTCTCTTGAATGAATTTACATCCATTATTCATTACTAACTATTAATATTATAGATATACATTAATTTAGTTGTTAAACTATTGCAACTGGAGACATAAAAATGAATATTCATTAATATTGCCACAATTTAAACTAATAAAAAAATGTAGAAACAATAAATCTTATCTTATATAATAATTAAGCATAGACTTAAACGTTTGGTGACCCTATTGATAACTATTTCTGGAGATCTACCGGGCTGATTTTCGTGCGGTTTGTTTTAAATGAAAGAAAATGTAGCCTAATTATTATCAAAAGATTATGAAAAATCTATTTTATTTTATCGTTATATTTAATCGTGCACTTTTCTGTTGTTGTTTGTTTTAGGTTACAAACCTATTGATACATTTTCCAGATATTAATTTTGCCCTAATACTTTTTTACTATCAACTTATCTAAACAGCCGACCTCGGGAGATGTCTTTTCAACACATCGCTTGTTTAGGTTAGGTTAACAATATAAAAGCAAACAAAATCAAAGCAATTAACGAAAAAATTACCGTGTTATAATACAAATATCTGTTCCGAAACATATTGCAGTATAGGCCTATCGTTTATTGTTTAGGCTACTTTTTTTAATGTGTGTGAATGTAAACAAAACATAATAGTCTTAAAATATGCCTCTAAGTTCATAACTTACTTTTGTCTTCTTGCTTATCCGCCTTTCTTAGCTTTGTCTTTCTATCGCTTGACGCGTTTCGGGTAGACCCCATCTTCAGAAGCTTAGTTTGCTACTGAAAGCTTCTGAGAGTAGCAAACAAAGCTTCAGCAAATATTAGAAAACACACAATTTTTTTTTTTTTTGCTACAGAGTTTTATCAGATTTTTTCAAAATTGGGATAATGTTTATAGTATAAGTCTCTAACAATATATTTTTATCATTTTCCAAAAATTACTGATTTTATATTATTATTATTTAAACTATTCGATCGATTTCGAACAAATTTACACCAAACATGTCAATTAAGCCTGTATAGATGCACGAAAAAGGTTTTAACATTTTTTGGAAAACAACCTCCTTTTTGGTCAAAACCCCCCCGAAAATCAGTTATTATTATTACCTAAACGAGAATTTTTAGAAAGATGCGGTTTTTTGCATATGGTAGGATACATTAAGGGCTACAAATAAGCCAATTTTTATCAAAATCGTTAGAGCCGTTTTTGAGAAATTTAGAATTTTCTCGTTTTTTGGCCATTGGTAAAACCCCTTAAAAATGAAAAATTTGAAAAAAATTAAAAAATGCCTGGAGATATTCCAGAACTACATCTACATACCAAATTTCATCAAAATCGGACCGTTGGTATGGTCTCCAGCTCTGTATACATCCTTACAGACACACAGACACATTGACAGACATCACCAAAAAACACTTTTTCGGGTTCAGGGAGCACCAAAACAAATAATTCCACTAAAAATATTTTTGGGTTCAGGGAGCACCAACACAGATAATTCCACTAAACATATTTTGGGGGTTCAGGGAGCACCAAAACAGGTAATTCCACTAAAAACTCAAATTCGAAAATTTGGACGAAAGCAATACTTTCTCCATATATACTACGTATAGGGTGGTGAAAGTAAAAATATAACCCATGGCCTACAAAAATATAATTTATATTTTCATTGCCATAGCAACCAACTACATAAAATAACAAATAAATCAGCTGATTCGGATAATCAACTTAGAAATACAATTTTAGGTTAGACCTAGTTTATTAATTTAATTGTCTTAGGCAATAACACAAGTTTTGTTTTCTGTACCTTTCGAATGATTTAAAAGCTTCATTACTCTCCTTTTATAAAAAATACTAAAAAAAGGTACAACAAATTTCCATGTTTACGAATTAATATAATGATCATTAAACAACAAATTTGTAATAGAAATAAAAGAAATTAAAATTTTGTTTCATGTTAAGAAATTTCAATTATTAACTAATGGACATGGCAATGCTTCGCTATTGCTTGATTTGCCTAACCTAAAATTATATTCAGTTTTTGATACAAATCAGTTGTTGATCAAAATCAGCTGTTTTAAGCTTTTCATATGAAAAGCTGTTTTTTGTGCCCCTGATAAAATCAAAAGAAATCTTTCTTCTTGTTCCTTAAGATTGACCTTCCATAAGATTAACATGGCAACTTTGAGGGCCACTGGGGCGAAGCCCTTAACATACATTGAGCTCATTTTAAGGGAAGCACAACTTCAGAGTGAGCTCTGTAAAATGACACCAAAAACATCAAAATCGGTTAAAAACTCTAGGAGGAGTTCTACTCACAAAATAACCCCTAGCAAATTAATTATGTATATAGATAGATAATGTCCTAATAACTGCATTAGGTAAGCTTAGAGTGCCTATGTTTATATATAATACGTGAAGCAGATTTTTGTGAACACAACTCCTCCCTTATTTCTAGACCAAATTTAATGTTTGAGTTGTCAAAAAATTCGTCTCATTTCGAAGTTTTGCAATAAGGTTTTAGATGTAAAAAATTCTTATCCTTAATGGCGTGAGCTAATCTCAAATGTCGGGTTTTACCCACAAGATTAACATGGAACGAATTTAAAAACATTTCTATACAAAACAGCTGTTTATAATAAGAACCAAAATAAACCAGCTGCTTTCGTGGAAGCAAATAATGATTTTTAAATAACAGATAATATAATTAATTGATTCGGATGTCCAGCTTTTAGTATAAAATCACATTTTAAGTTAGGCCTATACTGAACCAACACATGTTTCAACACACACAAACCAATAAAAACTTACGTTAAATAATTAAAAAATAAGAAAAAAATATGTTACATCCTAATTAAAATTAAATAAGACATATAGTAGACCTATTTATTAATAATATACGATAATTGATAGTGAGTAACTTTTTGGTTAGGTTTTTGATTAAGTGTACACCTGAGACATACTGATTTTTTTAACCTTTATTATAACTGTTGTTATAAAATATACGAAATAATTTGATTTGAACATTTAACACGATTTACCATCTTAGTTTAGAGGTTTTATTAATCCTCCTACACCTTTATTATAAATAAAACATAACATGTTTTTAGAAGGTTCCAACGGGGGTTGGCGTGCGGAGCACGCAGGGGTCTCCCCTAGTAAATTACCAATATTGGTAATCTGATAGATATTATCGGTCAATCGGAAAGGATAGTCTTATTAACTTTTAATCACAAAAAAAAATATTTTACTATCAATTATATTTATTTTAATGTATATGTTTGTGAAATTAAATAGGAAAGGAAAACTTTTCTTACTGAACTTATGTTTAATACCTAATTATAAATTTAATGCGTTCGAAATATTATTGTTATAACGGGTATTCATAACTGTATTGAATTTGAATTTGTAAATTACAAATGTTACATTAAAACATAATTAGGTAGGTATTATGAATTTTGTTAAAGTTAGTTCTACCAAAATACCGTACATAAATGCATGCTACATTCAATTTTTCCTCAGATACATATTTAGAATTTAAATAGACATGATAAAATGTTGTTTGGGTTTCGAAGGAGAGATGCAATGCTTTCAGTTTTAAGAATAAACAGTCCTCGCACTCCCCCTCCCCCACTTCTTACAGGAAGATTACTTCCTGTAGATGTAGTCTGTTACCTTCAAGTTCCAAGGTCAGTTCTATCTCGATTTACTTTCTCTCTTTTCGTTAAAAGCAATGCTCCTTTAGATTTAGAACGCTAGAGGGCAGCACATTATGAAGCACAAGTTCAAGTAGTGTCAAATGTGTCACGACAGGATGCGCTGGCGTATTCTCTCACCGTATAGTCCATAAGGTGGGATATCTGTATGTATAATCAAGGGTACAGCCAATCTTCTATTTATAAAGTAGCTGGGCTCTTCTCTCTTTCCTGTTAGCGAATAAGTCTATAACTCTGGTGTGGAAGTTGGGAATAGTGGAAATAACTTCTTTGTGAATTGAACAGGCTGCTAAAGCATTTAAGCGGTCCTGACCCATTGTATTTCTTAGAATTTTTTTCACTCTTTTTAATGTAATGAAACATCTTTCTGCTTCCGCTGTTGCTACGGGGGTTGTCATGGTTATTTGAAGAGCTTTAAAAGTTTCAGTAAAAGATTCTTTTAAATCATTCTCAACAAAAAACTATACAGTTCACTTACACGTTCAATTTCATTAAAAGCGTCATTTTTGTAAATTACTGAGAGTTCACTTGTTAGCTTTTCTTTAATTACCAATCCGGTATAATTTTCAGAGAATGTGTCTATTGTTGTTACGGGAAATTCTTTCCTGTAGGAAAAAAAGTTTTGGGTCCACAACAGAAAAACTGCTAAATATGTCGGAGTTACTAAACCTGCTCCTAAGTTGGGTTAACACTGTATCACAAACCTCCTTCGCCACAACAGGGAGATTTCCATTAGGTCTTTTACGTTTTGGTTGGGGAGCGAGCTCCGACAAAGTGTTTTTTCCGTATATTTTTCTGCTTTTTCTAATGTCACTAATTGCTTTCTCAAAATGATCAAATGAATTGCTAACTGTTACACTATTTGAAGATTTCTTCTGGATTGTATTATACATAATGTCAACGTTTAACATAATATCGTAAAAGAAGTCAAGGAAGAAAGCAAACTTCTCGTTTTGTAGGAGATGCTTCAAACCAACGGCTTCCCGAGTTGTAATATCATCCCAACCTTTTCCTTCTTCTATTTGTTCAAAACATTCAATTAGTTTTTCTCTGAGGCATTTCACCTTGCTTACTAATCGCGAGTTAAAATTCCAACGCGTTTGAGGCACAGTTTGCAAAGTTTTATCACATATTTCCCTAAGCATATCGCTACCTTTTGGGGAAACCGAAAAAAACTGGAAAGTCCAGTAATGTAAGCAAAAAATAACTTAACAGGTTTTATATTAGAGCAGGCATTTTTATAACTAGGTTCAGCTGGTGAGCGCAGCAATGTACGAACTTAGCATTTTTAAAAACCGTTTACATTAAAGCTTGAACGCCTCCAGTATGTCCACTCATAGTGTTAGCACCGTCATAAGCTTGTGCGATTAGTTTGTCCTCAAGTTTATATTCTTCTAATTTACTTTTTAAAACTTCAAAAAGGCCGCGACCGGTACAGTCATGCACTTTAACAAAACTAACAAATCTCTCAACAATACTTTGTCTTTTATTTTGAAGTTATTTAGCTACGGATAACGTAATTCAAATTAATAAATTTGTGTTTCTTACCGTCATCGTTATCCAATTCTTTCTTTAAGAAACGTGCTACAGCTGTTTCGCGATTTATCGCATTTTCAAACACTGTACACGAAACACATTAAAATATAAAACACACACAGTTCACACACGATAATTCTACGCCCATTGGGACGTCGTCAAAAATAAAATAGCACACAAAAATACACAAAACGTCCGACATGTTTAAAACTTGTTGGCCAACAGAATACATTACAATTAATTATTTAAAATGTTGGACAGCTGATAATCAGGGTTGCCAACTGCGAAGAACAGGTTATCCCTACAACTAATTCCATACAGCCGACTTGATTATTTCTTCATATATTGGGTTTGCTGTAAAATTTACTTGGGAATTTAAAATTTTGGTTGGTTCTTTTCTTAAGCTGTTATAAATTTCTATTTCTTCTAATCTGTCCATATGTTTACCTTTTCTACAGGTGTGTACAATTTCCAGGCTATTTATGTCACTGTATTTGTGGTCAGTATTAACTATATGGTCGGCGTACAGGGAGTTCGTCGGATATTTATTGAGGGATTTTATATGCTCTTTATATCTTTTCGCAAAGCTGCGTCCTGTTTGGCCTATGTAAAATGATTCGCATTCGCCACACTTAAGTTTGTAAACGCCAGTCTTGTCCAAAGCTGGGATGATAGGAGCCTTTGTATTATTAACTGAGAGTTGTTTTTTGAGACTGTTATTAGGTTTGAATGCTACAGTATAACCTTGTTTACTAAAGGTGCTGTGGGCTATTGTTTCAGCAAGTTTGTTATACTCTAAAGATACATACTTCTTGTCGATAGGTTTCTTAATCACGTCCGACCTGCTTTTAAGCTTTCGGTGTAATTTATCGATGATATCTATACTGTAACCATTTTCCTGCGCAATGAATTTAATAGTGTTAAATTCAATGTCATAGTTCTCCTTGTTCAGTGGTGTATTCAAAAGTCTGTGTACCATGGAATTAAAAGCGGCCATTTTATGTGAGTTGGGGTGATTAGAGCTGGAATGTATCACTTGATCAGTATAGGTTGGTTTACGGTATATATTGAAACTGTGGTTTGAGTTTGTTCTTGTAACTGTCAAGTCTAAAAAATTAATGCTTTTATTGTCTTCTATCTCGGAGGTAAACTGTAAGTTAGTGTGCACTGAGTTAAGGTATTTGTTAAAAATTTTAATTTGTCTACTGTTGCCTTTGAACAAACACAGAACGTCATCAACATACCTGTGCCAATAGATAAGTTTCGAACGATGTGCGTTTTTGTCCGACAAAACAAAACTATCTTCGAAGTTGTCCAAAAACACTTCAGCTAATATGGGAGATAGAGGGCTACCCATAGCTAGGCCGCTGTTCTGTAGGTAATATTTATTATCGAACATAAAATAGTTCTGGCCCAGTACTATTCTCAGTAATCGCACGAGTTCCTCTAATTCGACTGCGGTCAAGGTGTTGTTTGACTTAATATTATTCTCCAGGATCTTAATAGTCTCGTTAACAGGTACGTTCGTGAATAAGTTAACGATATCGAATGAAGTCAACATGGAACCAGCGGGGATTTTGACATCTTTAATATTGTTTATCAACTCCTCTCTATTCCGGACACTAGCTCCAGATTTAAACCTAACAGCCTTTCTTACTATCCTATCAAGGGTTTTGGTAAGTTTGTAAGAGGGGGCCGACGTAAAATTTACAAGGGGGCGTATCGGACAATTGTCCTTGTGGATTTTAGGAAGACCACAGAGTTTGGGAGCAGCAGGATTTATCATTTTAAGAAATTGTTTACTTTCTTTGGTTATTAGGTGGGTACAACTATTGATGGCTTTGTTGACATCTGATTTATAATTTAGGGTTGGATCCTTGTGCAGTTCCGTGATGTCATTATCCTCAATGAACTTTTTAACTTTGTTGTTATAATCGTCTATGTTGATTATAACTATGGCATTGCCTTTGTCGGCCTTGGTGATCATGGCTTTACTATTACAAAGTTTGTTCTTGATACGCCTGACTGTAACTTGGTCTTTATTAATATCTGGCACTAAGGATGTGTTAGAGGGTCTATTGTGTTTCCTAAATTTATTTATTATATCAAATCTCGAGTAGTTCTGTAATTCTAAAGGAATTGATTTAACGCAGCTCTCAAGATTTAAAAGTGTATTTTCTTTTT
>JAGFPH010021063.1:0-11083 GCA_018207615.1 Philaenus spumarius | reverse complement strand
TGGTATGGAATTCAGATTTGCCTACATAATGCCAGTGCTAGACATTGGTTGTTGGGTCTCGCCGGCCAATCAAATTGTTTGTAATATTTTTGTTAATGTATACAGTATATTATCTAATTGCTGATAGGTTGGTGAAACCCAAAATAGGAGTTCATAATGTTCGTGAGCAATACTGATAGGGGTAGTATTTTCAACCCTGTTTTGTTTCCCGGGTTCAAATACTAAGTGACAGATCAATAACAATAAAACAGTGGTTCAGTGGTAGTACTTATTCTAACATTGATTTATTCGCATGCCCTTGCAATTATACAGATACATACGATTTGATACATTAGCCTACACTTATGCTACGTACATTTCCTTTACTAGATATTACGTTCGTAGGATAGACTGGATCAAGAACTCGGTAAACAAAGCTACTGAATTTACTCACGTTAAACTTTTAATTCCAAATTCAATGTGATAACGATAGACTAAGTATTCTGTCTACTCACTCAAATCTCGTTCTACTGCAGAATCGGTTTCGTCGGTTGATCTTTGTCGAAGATCCCAAAGTCCGTAAGTTCCTTCCTGTAAGATTGATCCATCCTACGTTGTTCAGCTTCCGGCTTTTCACTTCACAATACTTGACCTAACTCGTTGACTTGGCCAACCTCCAGCCTAACTTCCTTCGCTAACTGGCCTCGCTTTCGGCCCACACTTTGGCAGACTGGCCCCCAATCTAGTTTAGGGTTATGCTTATATAAACCATCTAGCTTCCGTGTTGACAAACTACACTGTTCTTATACCCAACACAAAAAACTTCTGCCAAGCTCATCCTTAATTGTTTACTTCTATATCTGTCTTCCGTAACATAAAATCTTTACATTAAATATACTAACTCTAATAATGAATATAACTAATAAATATCTTTCACTACAAACCCCATCTATTCGTAACAATACCTCCCCTCTGAAAAATGTTGTCATTGACATTTGTCCTACATTTCCTTCGGAGGGTATTTTCATAAAAACATATATTTAAAACACATACATACATCCACCATACAGATTTACAACAAAATTTACAAAATACAACACACAACATATAAAACGTCCAATGTTTGGGGGAAGAAAAGGTTTGGGGAAATAGAAAGGGAAAAAAGGGGTGTGGGAAAGGAATCCGGCGCATTCTCCAGATAGCGACCCACTATCCGCTGATGAGGCATAAAACACATTCCAAGATCCCGTGGGCACAGACTTTTCCTTCTACATCCAAAGTAGAGGTTCCTGAAGAATGGTCCCAGAAGATCAGCTCTCGGTCCCGTTGCCACCGCAGATGCTACATCCTCTCCATGACTCTTCTCATATCTGGTTCGGCAGCGTCCACCATCACATCATAGATCGCAAGTATGCCGCCCCCGTAGCCATGCTAACTCCCTTCAATAAACTCAAATGTTATAATTAATTATAGCATTTTTAACTCCCAATCATTGTCCTAATCTTCCACAGTCCAGAAATCAGAGTAAACGTCATACCTAAGCCCTTAATATACCACATTGAGGAAATCATTTCTTATATACAAAAAACAAGTCCCCACCAAACAACACAGCTCTGCATTTTACCGACAGATTGGTGAACTATGTCTTACAATCTATTATAACCCATTACACACATAATATACACAATATAACATAATATAAATAATTCATAAAAACTTAGCAACATAACTTGTTACCAAAATATAAAAATGCATACTATGAACAAAGAAACAAGAAAAACACACAACCAACGCTGCCCTGTAACCAACCCGAAAGTATTCATGATGTATTTTCTTAATCTTGCTACATGCCCATTTACTGTCTTCAATCGTCCATACCTGTACTTTTCAACCTTGTAATTTTCCCGCAAGACCTTAAGACCCCGAATAGTTATGCGCCACTTTGTCATGCCACCTTGGCTCCCGAACCAATACCTGCTTCCCTACACATTCCGCCATTCCGCTTATATTGCTTGACCCGTGTTCGCGCCATAATCCTAGATAAATCCTTCTGTGTTGCTACTGGTTTAGTAAAATTCCGTAAACCGCTATTAATGGGTAGCGCACTATCTTCATAGCGTCCTTTCTTACACACGTTTCAGGTCATTATATCATAACGCCATATTGTTTACTTACGTTTGCTTGGATCATCTGTTTCGCTTAGAAATGATTCAGTTGGCAAAATATTTTGAGACTATTACGCTTTGTTTACATTCACGCACATTAGAAAGTAGCCAAAACCAAAAAACTGGCCTAAAGGAAATATTTGGCACAACATAGCCAGCATACAGGGTGTTCTGTATTGCGCGGAGATAAGGGGGTCATAAGGGTGAAAATATAGAAAAAACTTGCTATACTCATGCTCGGAAACGTTTCTTTTTCCAACACGTAACTCATTAATGTAAAGACCTGTAACTGTGTTTCCTTATGGACCGGTTATATAGATAAATATAGACAACAGAAATTAAAACATTATAAATAAAAATAACTAAAATGCAGTAGCCTACATTTTTATATAAAAACTTAAGAATAAACAATTAAGTTTCATTTCCTATAGAATGGTATAATAACTGTTAAAATTATAGAACTTTAGGGCAACAGTAAAGCAGGGTCCATTTAGTATGCACTGTTGAAGGTGATAGGCTGTATCATTGAAATGCATCAAACAAAATTACACTAATGAAGGCGGTTTTAGTGTTACAATTTGATCAGTAGTTTTGACATACCATTCGATAGAAAATTAATAAAAACCATATTTTTTTATAAAAAACATATTGTTTTTTTCGTTTAACATTTTTAAATGGCCGAAATTTTGAAACGGATTGTGTGTATGTGTGAATTGCGGATTTATAGATGGTTGTCAACGACAGGTCTAAGTGTGGTACTGAAGCTCTCGCTTATCGCCACAGACCTTTCAAGAATCTCTAACTATCTAGCAAGGCTACTACCCCTACAAGACCATCTCCATGTGGAAGGCACTGGTTAATGCCCAGTGATCTTGCCACACTGTGTTAATACCAAGTGGGACTCCTTCCCCCGTAGTACTCGTGTCGGCAGGGATACCTCTACCACGTTAGACGAGTCGCCATCAGGAACGCTTACGCGTAATCCTTTAACCCGTATGATCACCCCATGAATGTATTGTATATATACTGTTAGGAATAATTAGGTACATGTTTAAGTTAATTATATGTCAAATATAATAGGACAGTTAGTTAAGGAATGTTTAGTAGACCTATAAGGTCGTTAAAACAAAAGGCAGAACACAGGAAGTAGGAAGTTACGATATGATACAGAAACTGTGAAAATGCCTGTTTCTAAGGCGGCCCGGTCTCCATACAAATAGGGTGAGCAACCAGATAGATAATCTATATAGTCACATTGGGGTCTCTTAATAAAAGTATAAGCCAGGGTTCATGCGCGGTAATAAAGGCTTAAGCACAAAAAACATTTATGTTCAGCAGCAATGAACTATAAATAAGATTAGGATACAAAATTTGTTAAACGAATTTTATAAAATTAGTAATTTCCTGAAATTCAACAAAGATATGTTTTGAATCAAAGTTGACCATAAGTCAAATTAATTAATTAAAAGACAGCAATTTTTTATAAAAAAGAGCTTGAGTAATCGATAGTAGCCTAATAGCAAAGACTGAACAATGTGTGTTCCAGAACCAACACAAACCGAAAGTGCGCGTAAAGACTCAACTCCACGTCTAAAGACAAACATTTATAAAAGTGACTAAATGCTGTAGTATGTAATCTATGATCAGGATTGTGCAAAGATTGATAGTCTTAAACAATTTGGTAATGTGTCTATGAGAACATTGTAGAGCGAAGAAATCTAATAGCTGACATTTTCCTAAAAAGAAACAACGAGGGTACATCCTTTTTACGGATAAATGTCTCTCTGATTTATGTTTCCATAGTGAATGGACATGTTGTAACCCTCCTAAAGCTTTGACATTGACAACAAAAGTGACATGTAAATTGCAGGATTAAGACGATTTTCACGAATACAAGTACTTGGAGTTGCATCACCATCATGGACACGAGACATTGCACAACAACCAGATATGCGTTCAACCTCATCCATCCACCAAGAAGACATCAATCGCCCTAAATCTATTGGTTTGTGGAAATAGTGAAGCGTTTTTTAATAAATATTCGAAAATCCATGGTATGTCAAACAATACAATTTATTACTCATAAACTTAGTATGTTCTCAGGTATAATTCATGAATGATTTACCTCACTAGTTTTTTTTGTAAATATGTTTTAATTTGTTTTTTATTAAATTTATATTAATAAATGTTCAAGTTTGATTTCAGACTGTTTACATCATTCAACCTGTTCCAATCCTTCACATATTTGATTCAGGTCGACGAATTCAAAACCGGAGATATAAATTAAACTCTTTGTATTAGTAAAGATTAAATTATTAACTTCAAAATTTTTTTGTAACCTTAGTAAGTCACATAATGACGCAACCAACTAGAGGCCCAAAAAAAATTATTAATTTATATGGATGGGTCAAAGTTTGAAGGTTCTGCAGGGATAGCTATATGGGATGTAACCCCCCCCCCAAACCGGTTTTGTACACCAATGATGTTATGTTGAGTTTAAATACAGAGTTATATGCTTTATACAAGACTATTGAGTATACATTGTCTAAAACAAGAGTCCAATATAATAGTTATATTTACAGATTCCCAAAAAACCTATATATGATAAATGATTAAAAAAAAAGAAGAAATGTAGGGAAGTGATAATTTCTAAAACAATATCTTTACTATTAGCATTGTATTTGGATAACTAATAGAACTCCGATCCAATGCAATATTTTGTTCCACTGGAAATTCGACTTTTTTGGCGCTATCTATTGGGGAAACAAAGGAAGCTGTTTGAAACACCAATGCTACCAATGCTTTCTCCCTAGCGCTACCTCGCGGCGCGATCATGTACTATTTTCGCGACACCCTTTTTTCCGGCACACAGCCCCCGTATGGATGCAAGATCTATTTATTATTTATGATCTATGCTATTAGCTACGCCTGCTAAAGTTAAGACAACACAGTAAAAGCGTAAATGATATGTTAGAAAACACTGTTAAAACAGAATGGTACAAGGAAGTACAACCTAATAAGGTCATAACAATTTGGGTTACCACCTATAAATGGAAAACAAGCAATATAACTTTGTTGTGCAAGACTAGGTTTGGTCATGCGAATACTGGGTCTTATTTGTATCGAATAGGTAAAAGGGAATCGCCTACACCTAACTGTGTGTTGTATCTGGACAATGTACCTGAAACACTACAACACATAGTAATTTATTATAAAGCATATAGGCATTTAGAGTATATAATTTGTTAACATTGGTAGAAATTTATATATACAAGTTTTTGTATTATTACATTTTTATATTGCTTACATGTACACATTGATGTATTTTTTCTGAGGTTTGCCCTAAAACATAACTATTAAGTACCATCTTATTAGCCAAAATCTGGTACATAATAATCATATCAAAATTAACCTTTATGACTTTTATAATACACATATATTATTGCATTGTTCTTATTAGAATGCAGTGGCGTAGTAACGGAGGGGGGGGGTTTGGGGAACCCCCACCAAAAATTTTGACATGAGACATAATCATGTATAACGTTAGCATTATAAAAATAAAATTTGTAAATAAACTTGTTAAAAAAAATTAAGTAAAGACATTTCCAATAAAATAAAAAAATTGTTCAAATTAATAAAAAGATTATATGTGGATTATTCTTTGTCTAACACTCAATTCACTATTCAATTCCAATAAAAAAACATTCTCTGTTCAAACTACTTTTCTTTCAAGTCAAAAAACTAACACTTAACCTCAAAAACTTACTTTGTTTACTTTTGAAAAATTTATCAATCTTCCACGTATAATTCCATCTATGGTGGCGAATACTCGTCTCATGTGTTTAAAAACTTTTATAAGCTAAAGGGAATAGTTATAGAATATACTTTGCCATATACACCACAACAAAATGGTGTCAGTGAAAGGATCAATTTTACCTTGATGAGTAGAGTAAGAACACATTTTGCTTAAACAGAATTACCAATGTATCTATGGGGAGAAGCAGTATGCTGTGCTGCGTATCAACTGAACCGTTCTCCAACAAGTGCACTAAAAGGTAAGATACCAGCTCAAATGTATCTTGGGAAGGTAAATTTTGATAAAGTGTGAGTATTTGGTGCAAAGGCTTGGGCATACAAACTGCTGGTACCATCCAATAAATTGGAATCAAGGGCAATAGAATGTATTGTGGTTGGATATGCCACTAACGGATACAGATTGTGGGATCCAAAGGCAAATAAGATAGTAATCTCAAGAGATGTCACATTTGATGAAAAAAATTATAAGTATAAACCACAAGTCAGTGTGACAAATACCCCGCAAATCCCAATTGAAAATTACTGTTCTGATGAACGCTTGAATAAAAACACTACAGGAGAAATTCCTATAGAAGACATTCAGACAACTTCAATTCATAAGAGCACCAGAGTTACATCTGCACCAAGCAAATTAAAGGATTATGTATGCTACAAAGATGATGACAAGTCTGAAATGAGCGAAGATGAAATGCATTTGGCATACCGTACTGTTTGTGTGCAGGAGTTCCAAGTTCCTTTGAAGCTGCAATGAATTTGGATGATGGTTGGAGAGAAGCTGTAGACAAAGAGATCAGCGCTCTTGAGAAACACAAAACCTGGGAGCCAGCTGCTTAACCAAAAGGAGAAAAGGCAATTGATTCAAGATGGATAATCTCAGTTAAAATTGATGGTACCAAAAAGGCTCGTTTGGTAGCTAAGGGTTTCTAGGAACGAAATGCAGCCTACACCTGCCACCAAGCAATACTGTCCAACCAAACGACTTGATAGAATTAATATATCAATTACCTGCTCTGATTCTGTTGCTTGGCGATTTCAATGTACATCACTATTCGTGGGGATCCTCAACCTGCAGCCCAAGGGGTATCCGCGTGGAGAGGATTCAATCTGATTTAGATTTGTTTTTACTTAATGACGGATCGTTAACCCTTAATTGGTCTCGTCACGGTCTAATCGACCGCGGTTTTCGTATTTTACTTACAAAAACTAAGTGGAGCTTTTCAGATCTTCCACCCCTCCCATACCTTCATACACACTCTTTCACTACTCAGGTACGTCACCGGCACTTTTCCCGGATGCTTCAGTTGGCAGCTGTACTGCAATCGTTCTACCAACTGGTCTTTTCCACCGTGCGCGACCCTTCACGTTAGTAATATTTGTGTTTCTGTTGTTCAGAACAATATTCTTTATTACTGCCAAGATGAATATAAATGAATAAGAAAGTCTTTTAAATCTTTGAGGTTATAATATGAATATAAATACAACCTTTTATTATTAATATATATTCATTTATACAAATTTAAAGAAGAGATACCCATTTGTTTAACTTCGGAAACATTCATACGTCTTCGTATTCTAGTAAGAACAATATTTTTTATAATGCTTATAAAACAACAAAAAATGTAAAAATGTTTATTGAAGTACACTGTAAAACTTGATTTGTGTAACAAAATACATGTTAAATAACATTTTACCCAATAAACTACCTCTTTTAGAAATGTTTTTTAATTATTTACTAAACCTGGTGGAATCCACCGTGTGCGACTCCTTACGTAACTTTTATTGACGCAACCAATGGAGGGTTAGTACACTTAGCAGCTTCGACAGGAGGTTGGACAGTCGTAGACTTGTCATTCTGTAGTCCTTCGCTAGCTACAAGATTAGAGTGGACAGTGATGTCAGATTTGTATGGCAGCGACCAGGCCCCTATAAAAATTTCCTTCAATGACTCCTCTTTTCTGAACAACCGAACACCTCGATGGATAATAAACAAAGCCTTATGGAATGATTTTACAAATCAATTTGCATCGCCTGAAAATAATCAACATATTTCTATAAATGAAACAGTTGATATGTTTACATATTCCATTATTTCAGCAGCAGAAAATAATATACCAAAAACTTCAACATGACCAAAACGTCCACCAGTCCCTTGGTGGAACGACAAATGTAAAGAAGCTCTGCGCTTATGAAGAAAATCATTAAGGACCTTTAATCGAATACCGACAGGAGAAAATCTGGAAAATTATAAAATCTTGCGTGCCAAAGCTCCGCAGAATATTCAGGCAGAGCAGGAAGGATTCTTGGACCCATTATATCGGTGCGATAACCAGAACGACTCCCACGTCAACAGTGTGGAAGAAGTTACGTTCTGTGTGTGGCCGTGTTTCCTCTGCTCCTTTGGTTGGACTGAAGCAGCAGGATGGGATATTGACTACAGACAGTCATCAAATCGTAAGCATTTTGGGCTCATCCTTTTGTAGGTTCTCTTCAACAGCTGGGTATAATGATGCTTTTCGTACGTATAAAACCGCTCAAGAGGCCATGCCATTCAATATCCGCATATCGCAGGATTCTCCGATAAATAACCCATCTAAAATGGATGAATTGGAATCTGCCTTATTGTCGGCTACAGATTCATCTCCTGGACCCGATAATATTGTATATTCTATGATTAAACACATTCCAGTCGGGTAGGGCAGCTCTTCTCCAAATATACAATCGATATGGAATGAGCATATCATTCCTGATTCTTGGTTGGAGGCCATAGTAATTCCTTTATTAAAACCAGGTAAAGACAAAGCTGATCCAAGTAGTTATCGTCCTATCTCTCTCACCAGCGTTCTATGTAAACTGGTGGAGAAGATGGTCAATCGACGGCTTGTATGGTACCTTGAAAGTAACCAACTGATCTGTAAAGAACAGTGTGGTTTCCGACAGGGAAGATCATCTATCGATCAGCTGGTTTTGTTAGAGTCGGCCATCCAAAATGCCTTTCTTCTTCGGCAGACACTTGTGGTGTTTTTCGATCTTGAAAAGGCATATGATACGGCTTGGAGAAGAGGAATTCTAAATACATTACAATCTTGGGGTATTCATGGAAGAATCCTAGAATTTATAAAAAATTTCCTGTCTAATAGATATTTTAGGGTGCATCTTGGATCCACCTTATCAGATTGATTTTATTTAGAGAATGGTGTCCCTCGAGGCAGCATACTTAGTGTCACATTATTTGCAGTTGCTATTAATAGCATCACTGCTAATGTCCGATTACCTGTCCACTGTTCTTTTTTGTTGATGATTTTGCCATTTACGTTGCAACCAGAAACACGGCAACCGCAGAAAGAACACTGAAATTAACGATCAACAAATTACAAACATGGTCCAATCAGACAGGATTTAAGTTTTTTGCTGCTAAAACTAGATGCATTACTTTTACTCGTTGCAGACAACATTTTAGTCCGACTTTATACCTAAACGGAACACAACTTCACTCCGATAACACTGTCACTTTTCTAGGTCTTAAATTCGACCATAGACTCTCTTGGAACTCGCATATAACAAATTTAAAATCATGCTGCATCAAGATCTTGGATATGTTGAGGGTTTTAAGCGGTTCTCATTGGGGAGCTGATAGAACTTGCATGCTGTGTTTTTACCGAGCTCTTATTCGATCACGAATTGACTATGGGTCTATAGTCTATTCGTCAGCTAGGTTATCGGTTCTTAAAAAGATTGATTCCGTTCATAACACTGCTCTCCGTCTACCATCCGGAGCTTTTCGTTCTAGTCCCATTAGTAGTCTGCTTTTTGAAACGGGTGAGCCATCGCTCACACGACGAAGACATTGTCATACAATTGTCATATATGTGTAATAAGCGCTCCAAACCTTTACACCCTTCATATGATATTATATTTAACAATTCATTATTTGCACAGTACGAATTTCGTAAACAATCCACTGCTCCCTATGGGATCAGAACAATCCGTATCCTCAATAATCTTGGTGTAGCACTACCTCCTATATATGAAAATACACCATGTTTTGTCTCTCCATGGTTAATTAGAAAGCCTCATGTTGATCTCTCACTGTCTAGATATCTAAAACAAACTACACCCAATGTTGTTTACTCTCAGGAATTTACATCCATATGAAAACTCTACCCATCAAGTCATATTATATTCACTGATAGTTCTAAACTGGACAATGGAGTCGGATGCGCATTTGTTCTGTCAGGAAACAGCTTCACTTATGGATTACCATCTTCCTCTTCTGTATACACAGCAGAACTTTTTGTAATACTCAAGGCACTCAATATTGTACTAGCAACACCTTCTTATATGTTCAGACTCAAGAAGTGCACTTGAGTCCATTCACGATATGTACTCTCCTAACCCTTTGGTCAAAGATATTCTGTGCTCCATACACAGACTTTGGCTACGGGGTGTGGGAGTGACGTTTTGCTAGGTGAAAAGCTGAAACATGTTCGGAAGAGGTTTTGCATCAAATTGCATTCGGATGATTAATATGGTGTTAGCATTCCTCCATCGGTTGAATGTAATTGGAAAAATTTGAAAACAATATACATTTACTTACAAAACTTAAATACCGTGTTTAGATTTATTACTTGTTATTTTAATTAGAGTTTATTCATTGTTATGTAACAGAGCCCTTTTCAGCCCTGTGACAAGTTGTTATTGTGTAATTATTGTTTTTGTCGTTGTTATTTTATCGTGTAGTGTCTGTAGTGTGTGTAAATTTAAAGTTTAATTTTATACCGATAGTATGAGATAGTGTGCGATAGTATGAGCATTATACGAATGCTCTTCGTTATCCAGGCGATGATAACCACCTAGGTTTTTCGCATTAAAAAAAAAATAAATAAAAAAAAGGGTTTCCAGGAAGAGGTTTCATCGAATGTAAAATTTAAAAGGTTCAAATTGAGAGGGAGTGTCAGATGATTATTATGTACAATTTGAATATATGTTTCCTCTCTAGGCCAGTCTTCAATAAATGTTACAATAGAGAAGGTGTACTTCTTATATTAATACAATTCTCAATTATAACTTTAACAATATGTATAAAGAACGCAAAGAGCAATGTACTAAAATTGAAGTTAGTTGTG
>JAGFPH010021062.1:0-13663 GCA_018207615.1 Philaenus spumarius | reverse complement strand
CCTCGACGTTGTTTTAAGTGTCAAGGGTTTGGACATGTGAGTTCTACATGCACAAAGCAAGAAATATGCGGTCAATGCGGCAAAAAAGGTCATAATAGTGAGGGCTGCAATGATGACGCCAAGTGTCCCAACTGTGGTGGCGATCATCCTGCACGGTCCTTTAACTGTGAAAAGTTTAAAGAAGAAAAAGCAGTCCTTACTATCATGGCTAAGGATAAAATATCTTTTAATGCAGCAAAAAAATTATATAAAACCTCTAGGCCTGCTCTAGAAGGTAAATCATTTGCTGCAGTGGTTTCAAACAAGAGCAACACACCATGCGCAAACTGTGGAGAATTGGCTAAGACTGTCAAAATCTTAACTGACCAAGTCGCTCAGCTAGTCGCTCTATTCTCTAAAGTGTCTCCTTCCGCTCCCGCTTCTGCTTTAGTTGATTCAAATTCCCTTCTTCCGTCCTCTAGTTTCTCGGTATCACAAGCAGAAATAGAACCATCTATCCCTGCTCTTGATCTGAGAACTAGAACTCGGGAAAAAACTATAATAAAAAAGAAAATTACCCCAATAACTGGGGTAAAACAATTTTTAAAAAAATCTTATACTCTTCCATCTGTAGTAACAGGAAGAAGTTCTGGACCCATTCCAGGGAAGAAACCTGTTGCTATGAAGAGTAAAAATACAAAAATTACAAAAAGTAGTAAAAAAGAAAATGAAAAAGGAGGTTCCCCTACAAATCCTCATAAAAGCCCTTCTAAAATCCCTGATCCTTGCCCTTCTCCACCCTCAACATCTTCCAAGATGTCTGAGGGAAATATGGAAGTGGACAAGGACACACAACCTAAAAACCATCCTGTCAATACAGGACAGGAAAAGGTTACAAAGGGACCATGTCCCTTCTAATATTTACTTATTTAAATTAGTATATTATTATATTTCTCTGAGTATATAATATGTACTGTTGAAATATATTATCATCAATTATCTATGTCCACGATCCCAAATATGAATGTGGTTCAGTGGAATTTAAACGGTGTTAGGAGTCACATGGAAGATCTGAAAGTTCTTGTGCGAGACTTGTCGCCTCTATTCGTTTGTCTCCAGGAGACACATCTTCATAATACCCATTCTTTATACTTAAGGGGGTATTCTGTCTTCAGGTCAGATTTTGTTACAGAGGAGAGAGCAAGAGGTGGCGTAGCCATACTTGCTCACAACTCTGTGGATGGTTTTCCCGTAAATCTGGATACACCATTACAAGCAGTAGCAATTCGAGTCACTGTTCCCATAAAACTAACAATATGCAGCCTATACCTGCCACCAAGCTATACCGTCCAATCAAACGACTTGATGGATTTAATATATCAATTACCTGCTCCGATTCTTTTGCTTGGCGATTTTAATGCACATCACTATTCGTGGGGACCCTCAACCTGCAACCCAAGGGGTATCCGCATAGAGAGGATACGATCCGATTTAGATTTATTTTTACTTAATGATGGATCGTTAACACACTTAGCAGCTTCGACAGGAGGTTGGATGGTCGTAGACTTGTCATTTTGTAGTCCTTCGATAGCTACAAGATTTGAGTGGTCAGTGATGTCAGATTTGTATGGCAGCGACCATGCCCCTATAAAAATCTCTTTCTACGACTCCTCTTTTCTGAACAACCGAACACCTCGATGGATAATAAATAAAGCCTTCTGGAATGATTTTACAAATCAATTTGCATTGGCAGAAAATAATCAACATATTTCTATAAATGAAACAGTTGATACATTTACAGATTCCATTATTTCAGCAGCAGAAAATACTATACCAAAATCTTCATCACGACCAAAACGTCCACCAGTTCCTTGGTGGAATGACAAATGTAAAGAAGCTCTGCGCTTACGAAGAAAAGCGTTAAGAACCTTTAATCGGATACCGACAGGAGAAAATCTAGAAAATTATAAAATCTTGCGTGCCAAAGCTCGCAGAGTATTCAGGCAGAGCAGGAAAGATTCTTGGACCCATTATATCAATACAATAACCAGAACGACTCCCACATCAACAGTTTGGAAGAAGCTACGTTCTGTGTGTGGCCATGTCCCCTCTGCTCCTTTGATGGGACTGATGCAGCAGGATGGGATATTGACTACAGACAGCCATAAAATAGTAAGCATTTTGGGCTCATCCTTTTCTAGGTTCTCTTCAACAGCCGTGTATTATGATGCTTTTCGCACTTATAAAGCTGCTCAAGATACCATGCCATTCACTATCGGCATATCACAGGACTCTCCGTTGAATGACCCATTTACAATGGATGAATTAAAATCTGCCTTATTGTCGGCTACGGATTCAGCTCCCGGACCCGATAGTATCGTATATTCTATGATTAAACACCTTCCAGAGTCGGGTAGAACAGGTCTTCTCCAAATATACAATCGTATATGGGATGAGCATATCTTTCCTGATTCTTGGTTGGAGGCCATAGTAATTCCTTTATTAAAACCAGGGAAAGACAAAACTGATCCAAGTAGCTATCGTCCTATCTCTCTCACCAGCGTTCTATGTAAACTGGTGGAGAAGATGGTCAATCTGCGACTTGTATGGTACCTTGAAAGTAACCAACTGATCTGTAAAGAACAGTGTGGTTTCCGACAGGGAAGATCATCTATCGATCAGCTGGTTTTGTTAGAGTCGGCCATTCAAAATGCCTTCCTTCTTCGACAGACACTTGTTGCAGTGTTTTTCGATCTTAAAAAGGCATATGATACGGCTTGGAGAAGAGGAATTCTAAATGTATTACAATCTTGGGGTATTCAGGGGAGAATCTTAGCATTTATTAAAAACTTTCTGTCCAATCGATATTTTAGGGTGCGTCTTGGATCCACCTTATCAGATCGATTTTATTTAGAGAATGGTGTCCCTCAAGGCAGCGTACTTAGCGTCACCTTATTTGCAGTTGCTATTAATAGCATCACTGCTAATGTCCGATTACCTGTACACTGTTCTCTTTTTGTTGATGATTTTGCCATCTACGTGGCAACCAGAAACACCGCAACCGCAGAAAGAACACTGCAATTAACGATCAACAAATTACAAACATGGTCCAATCAGACAGGATTTAAGTTTTCCGCTGCTAAAACTAGATGCATTGCTTTTACTCGTCGTAGACAGCATTTTAGTCCCACTTTGTACCTAAACAGAACTCTACTTCACTCCGATAACACAGTCACATTTCTAGGTCTTATTTTAGACCATAGACTCTCTTGGAACCCGCATGTGACAAATTTAAAATCACGCTGCATCAAGATCTTAGATATGTTACGGGTTTTAAGCGGTTCTCATTGGGGAGCCGATAGAACCTGCATGCTGCGTTTTTACCGAGCTCTTATTCGATCACGAATTGACTATGGGTCCATAGTCTATTCGTCAGCTAGGTTATCGGTTCTTAAGAAGATTGATTCCGTTCATAACACTGCTCTCCGTCTAGCATCCGGAGCTTTTCGTTCTAGTCCCATTAGTAGTCTGCTTGTTGAAACGGGTGAGCCATCGCTCACGCGACGAAGACAACGGCTACAATTGTCATATATGTGTAATATGCGCTCCAAATCTTTACACCCTTCATATGATATTATATTCAACAATCCATTATTTACACAATACGAATTTCGCAAACAATCTACTGCTCCCTATGGGATCAGAACTATCCGTATCCTCAATAATCTTGGTTTAACACTACCTCCAATATATGAAAATACACCATGTTTTGTCGCTCCATGGTTAATTAAAATACCTCATGTTGATCTTTCACTGTCTAGATATCTAAAACAAACTACACCCGATGTTGTTTACTGTCAGGAATTTATATCCATATGTAAACTCTACCCATCAAGTCAGATCATTTTCACTGATGGTTCTAAACTGGACAATGGAGTCGGATGTGCATTTGTTCTGTCAGGAAACAGCTTCACTTATGGATTACCATCTTGCTCTTCTGTATATACAGCAGAACTTTTTGCAATACTCAAGGCACTCAATATTGTACTGGCAACACCGGTGCACCTTCTTATATGTTCAGATTCAAGAAGTGCACTCGAATCCATTCAAGATATGTACTCTCCTAACCCTTTGGTCAAAGATATTCTGTGCTCCATGCACAGACTTTGGCTACGGGGCGTGGGAGTGTCGTATTGCTGGGTTCCGGGTCACGCCGGTATACATGGAAACACTAAAGCAGACCTAGCTGCTAAGGAAGCCACTTCCTTACAGCCAAGCGTGAGTAGAGTAATGTCGTCCGACTTTATGTCCTCTGTAAAACAAGCCCTGTTTAGACAGTGGGAAGAAGAGTGGGTAGCAGTACAAGGAAATAAACTCCGGCAAATTAAAGATACCGTTCGGCCATGGATATCCTCAAACCGCCAAAGCCGTCGAGAGGAAGTGGTGGTTTCTCGCCTACGCATTGGCCATTCTGGGTTAACCCACGGATTTCTGATGCGTCGGGGGGATCTTCCGCTTTGTCCTTACTGCTTAAACCTTCTTTCAATTAAACATCTACTTCTAGATTGTGAAAAGCTGAAACATGTTCGGAAGAGGTTTTGTCTACCAAATTGCATTCAGAGGATGCTGGGTGATGACCCCCAAACCATTAATATGGTGTTAGCATTCCTTCATCGGTTGAATGTAATTGGAAACATTTGAAACAACATACATTTACGTAACTTAAATACCATGTTTAGATTTATTACTTGTTATGTTAATTAGAGTTTTATTCATTGTTATGTTACAGGGCCATTTACAACCCTGTGACAAGTTGTTAGTGTATAATTATTGTTGTTATCTTTTTTTTTTATCGTGTATCGTCTGTAGTGTGTGTAAATTAAAAGTTTAATTTTATACCTGTGTGTGAATGTATGAGCATTATATGAATGCTCTTCGTTATCCAGGCGATGATAACCACCCAGGTTTTTCGCCTTTAAACCCCAAAAAAAAAAAAAAAAAAAAAAAAAATTTGCAATACATGTAATAGAGACAATAAAGAAACAAGATACATTAAAGAATAGAAATAAACTCAACTCAAAACAATCAATTACGGAAAAAGCCTAAAATTCAACTGATATCAAACTAGTCTATTAATTAATTTATTTAAGTCTATTAGTTTGTATTGGATATTTTTGGTGCTTTTTTTCATGTCAGGTCTTTATTTCACTTTGAACTTAAAGGTTTGAAGTCAACCTTTTGGGCCAGATCTTGTTCAATAGATAATGTAGCTAGTTCAACAAGTCTATCTTGTGTCATTAAAACTTAGTTTTCCCCTCGTTTTCCAACTCGTTTTGCCGCCTCCAAAAATTGGGTCTAATAGATCTCCGGCCACATGATACAGATCAGCTGAGTCAGGTAAAATCATGTCTTTATATACCCTCTTGCGTTTCAGACTTTTATTTGCATTAGAACTTATTTCAACAGTCCATTCAGTGAGCCCAAGATGAGATAACAATTAATGTTCACGAAATACTCTCATTTTGGCTTCTATTGACCTTTGAGTAACGCTTTAAACATTTCGTGGGCTTGGTTTGTTAAGGTTGACTATCTGCTCTCACCATAGTTTTAAGTAAAACCCGCAAGAAATAAATTTAATTTTAATTTACATTAAAATTTTAGAACAAAATTAAATCTAAAGAATACCAAACATTAAATTTTTGCAAATGTGTTTATGAAAATAAATGCACGCGACAGTTCAAACTTGATTTCTCATGAGATGATCGCTGCTCGAGCAAAGGTGATCGACGGTTAGAAAAATCCTGCAATGTGTATTCCTAGTTTTCTAAATCGTTTTTAACAACATTTAGCGCCTTAGTCTCGGAATACTCAATTTGCAATCCGCAGCAATTTTTATAAATCTCTGCACCATTGAGATCTTCCTTGGCCCGTTTGGCCGAGTCTAAATTTTCTAAATCATGATTGAAATACTGTTTGTCTTGTTCAGGCATAAAAGGATAATTTTTTTCAGATCCTTGATTTTATTTTCAGGTAGTTTTGTTCAACCGAAGGTTCTTCAAAATTGTTTTGCTCCTGCTGGTTTTCTTTTCTTTTAATACTGCTTAAAATTCAAAATATTTTACATTAACTGTATGCTCAGTCTCATCAGATTTGTGTGACATCTTGTACTTTACTTCATGAAGTGATTGTGAAATTGAAATGTATTTTAGCACTATTTTCGAAACTAAAGTCTTTTTATTATGTAGATTTAAAAAGTCTTCTTTATTACAATAGTAGAACTAACATACGGTAATTATTAACCTACTACAGCTTCAGGGTACTAAGGTTTCTATTATTATGTCCTTTACCAGTCTTATCATTAAATTTCCCACAGTAATATTTTATTAGTGTAATTTCATGTACAGTTTATAATAATTGTTGCGATATCTTGCACACTGTGTAGTTCACATTCACTAAAATAATTTAAATCATATTTTTTGGCCATGGATTTTAGCAATAATTTCGAAACAAAAGTCTTTTTATTACTTATATTTAAAAATATTTTTCATAATTTTCCAGCAATTTATTAAAAAGGATATAATGATGTAAAACTAATTGCACTACATTGTCTTTTGGATACAGCAACCGTCCCCGATTCAAATTTCTAACAAGTCTGTAATTAATTGTCTTTAACAACCATTTCTTCAGGTAAAATTAACTTTTCTTTACAAATTTCACATTTTAGTTTTTTTTAAAACACATAGCAACAGTAACCTCGTAAGTAAGTAATTACAGGTAATTCATGATCAGTACAGTCCACCATCTAATTGTCGGTATTGTCCAAATCTATGTTCGAGTGAATCTGTTTGTAATTTACCAGGTAATATATAATTTATTTTCAATTCTTCAAAACAATATTTAAATATTTCCAGCATTCCATATATTGTGTGACTTAATGCACTGTGGGTTTGTGTTGTAAGTTTGTGAGAAAATTGTCTAAATTTCCACTTATCTAGCCAATTTAATATATTTTTTTAATACTTTAGGATCATGCATGAAATTTGTTGCTATTACAGGTACTTGATATACATCGTTTAAGCGTTTTCCTTTAAGAGGTGTTAAAATAATATTAACGAAATCTGCTGTATATTTAGAATTGTCAATTTTGTCTCCAAATTCTGACAATGCTTGAACAATAAATAAACAGGGAAAATTTATTCTGTTACCTTAACAAGAACATTGCCCAAATGAAGGCCCCTGTGTTCAAACTTAAAACATGCTTCACCGACAGCTAGATGTCATTTTGAAAGAAATATAAAATCCATTTTTATACCTAAAACATGAGTCAATACACGGTGGTATACCTGGTAATCTAACATATATTAATCCATAATATTTAACTTTGAATGATCATTCATTAATTTCAGCGAAATATATTTTATTATAAAAAATAAGGATATGTCCATTGTAATAACAGATTATTATGTCTCCATTAATAACAGATGCTTTTGCTAAATTTAAATCTATACAATTTTTTGGATAATTACAAGATTTAAAGAAGGAAGTTCAATTATATATATTAGACACGCAATAAAAATAACTTCTTCGCCTGACGGTCTTTGATAAACATGAGATATTTTTGTAAAGTTTTGTTTAAGAAAAGGCAACCAATCAGGTACATACAAAACACTGTGATATGCGGCTTCCCCTATCTTATTAACAAGCCAAACCTATTTCTCATGAAAAATATATAAATGATTATGTACTATTAGAAAAGTGTTAATATTTTTCAAATTACACAGATTTGGTTCCAAAGGTGTAATTATAGGTGTTGAAACTGTAGTCGCTGTTGGACGTAAAGTTGTAGACGTTGTTGAAACTGGTAAACAGGGAGGGCCAAATATACTTTGTATTCCTAAAATGTCATCATATCCTAGTTCAATTATTTTGTCATTATAATAAGGAAACATAATAGCTTTACGATCATTTTAATGTCTTAAGCCTAATGCATGTCCGATTTCATGCACAAACACATGTAGTAAATTTGATTGATCAGATAAAAAATGTTGTGCATATATCTCTATGAACACCAATTTTCTTCGTTTTCTATATGTATTTCTACAGTCGATCCATCTGCAATTGGGAAAAAAGAATGCGCTAATATACTACTCTACCATCAAATGAATATAGACAATAGTACTGGTATAGTTTTTTGTATTTATGATTATGATATTTGTTTGATATTAATATATTTGGACTATGTATAATATGTGAAAATGAAAGATCAGAATTACTTTCCCATATTTTAAACGCGAGTTCGGTAATTTTTAATATATTAGAATTAGCATAAGAATAATTTCATAATTTCTTCCATTTAACAGATAAATATTGTAGAAGGCAATCGCAATTCTTCGTAAGTCATCGTAGTGTCAATGCACGGATAATGCAACCATCTACCACAACGACTACACTGACACCAATCGCAATGGACTTTTTCACTTATGCCGCACATCAGACGTAAATTGTGTACTTCATTGGAGTATTCTACTCACCGAACTTGTAATTCTTTTCTAAATTTGGAAGGATTAAAATCGGATTTTATGTTTCGGATGTTGCCAGCGTTTGACAAAACGGACAAGAAATACAGAAAAAAAACACCACAACTATGCGTGTCGTCCTGGCAAGGTAATTCTACTGAAACAATCTGAAATTTATCGATGTCTATTAAATCTTTGTTAGAAAGCTTATTTCTTTTTTTTCAAAACTCAACAATTTCATTATATTTCTGTTTATTCAAAGTGTGATTTTTGGTCAATGGGTCTAGATGGCAAATCTGTTGAGTCTTTATATCAATTACAAACATACAGAAGTGATGAAATTTACTGTAAGGAACAAAAATAAGTGATAGGTTTGTGAATGATGTTACAACAGGCCCAAAAGTAACTGTACATTTTAAATTTAAAGCAGTCGTCCATTGAAAAACCATATTAATTACACTTCACAATGAACGAATTGCAGTAATCCAAAACATCATCCGAAAGATCCCTCTGTCCAAGAAGTGTTATGTATAAGTGATGAAATAGAGGAGTTTGTTGATACCTTCCCATTTGTTTAATTTGTTTCCTAATAACAACAAAAAAAGTCTGTCCCTATGTCAATACTATAATAATCTTGGATTTTTTAGTAGACCGTTTGCTAATGTTGGTAGCAATGTGTTGCCCGTGTCAGTCAAAGCTAGTTGACACTTTCTGCGGAATTCTTTGATATCTACGTCACCTAATTCGCTTCCTAAATCTAGTCCATGTGAAACAACTGAAGTCATAGATTACAAAAACGCCGCAATTATACACATCCTTTTGTTTGTAATATTTAATTTGTCGATGCCCTTAAAAAATTTAATAATCAAATCTAAAGCATTACTAGATTGATAAGTAGTTTTACTGAGGATATCAAAGTGAAACAACCGTTTATATTGCATGTCTGCGACGACCAAACACCAATGCGAAGTGCTAGAACTGCCTACATTATAAGCGAATAGAATAAATTTGTTGTCCGAAATCATATTAGCGGTTATCTCACATCCGTCGTGTACTTCCTGTCCCCTCATTAGCGTTCCTACTGAAGTGCTTATATAACGGAATGGATAACCAGAATAAATTAAAATCCTACTCACTATTGTATTTAACATAATCCCTGTCACAAAACCTTTGCCTCTGACTGAAGACTGATAATCTTCGTTTATTAACTCGCAATTATCCAAGTCAGGAAAATCTAAAAACGAGTTATTAAAAAAACTTCCGTTCATATCTACTTCGGATACTGCATTATGGATAGGCCTATTACAATTCTCTTTATTTTAGTCCGTTACCATTGGTGCCAGGTCTGAAGTTGTGTCATTTGGTGTGTCTTTTTTAAAATAATGAGGAATTGGTTTTGTGAAATAACCCTTGGATTTACTAGTTTTTTGTAACCCAACGTTCTACAATATTGGGGTTATCAAAATCTCCAAGTCCCTTAGACAAATCTGCAAATTGTAGCCTTCCTTTAAGTTTTTTTTTTCTTACTTAACTTTGAAAGTAATTTGTTATCGTTGTTGGGGTTTCTGAAAGATTTGTGACTTTTTAATGTCCTGCGCTTATTGATGCGCAACGATTTTTGGGATTTGGAAAATTATAGTTTTACAAATATTTTTAATTCTGGCAGAAAGATTTTCCACGAAACGACCTACTTTGTTGTGATAATGCCTATCTATTACGCTCAATTTCACGTCTTTAAACCAATTTTCAACAATGGCATTGCTGAACCTAGTTTGAAGCTTTGCGCATGCGCCTGGATGTTTAATTACAATCCCTGACCATAATGGTGCGTAAGGCATGTAGTTGTCAAAAAATAGTTACAAAATTGAATACTATAAAATACATTATCATCACCATCACAACTGTCTGTTCGCGACAATTTTCCGTCAATTTCAGTTTCTATTGCTTTCCCCAATGCATAAAACGGGCAAATGTCCGTTTGTTTCGTCCCCTTCAATTTCAGAAAAACTACGATCACTTTTTACTATACCAGCATTTAACGTTGCTATTGCATTTGTCACGTCTAGTGTCAATTTTGGGCTTTTTAAAATTAGAATGAAAAGACTTATTCAACCAAAGGGTTGAAAATTGTGTAACAGATGTACAATTGATTAAAACACCAATAGCTGGCAAGATATATTTCCTAAAATATTTCTCTAGTTTTAATTTTTTTATGTCACCGGCCACTATATGCATGAAATGGTTGCAACACAAGTGCACTATCACGATGTCCTTGAGATTGGTCTTGCCTTTACAATATCTATACATTAGTCTCAGATACTCCACAATGTTATACTTGTTCTATGACAACAAAACTGAATTTAACAAAGCTCTGCTAAAATCAATTACAATATGAGAAGTAATTTATGTTTGCCAATGAGATTTTCTGCGAAATGTCTAAACTTGAGAAAGAATGCGGTGATAGAAGCGGTGTCATGCTGACAGCTGATAAATTCCATCAGTGGCATAATGACACCTTCCGATACCTGCCACATCCTGCATAATAGTATACAGTTTGGTTGTCATTTAACAAAGGTCTGACTACAGACCCAGTGCTGTAAATATGAAGCGTCTGTTTCTCTTTCCTACCCAAAACTGAAAGCAGTGCTGTTATTTGTTTTACACTAAACATACACACGAATAGGGGGAAACCAATTTGTTGTATGTATACGTCATCCTCGTGTTTTAGACGGTCTTCTCTCATCATAAATAAATTGAATCATTTTTGACAACATTAATATAACATTAAAGGTAAAATGAGCTGAATCAATAATTTGCAACCCCGCACGGGGGGTGCAGACTAGCTGCACCTACTAAGAGGGGTTTGGCGTCCCTCGCGGTACCCGAGTCTAACAACGCCCAACACATTCAACACTTACAAAACATCCATCCAATTACATACACACATACATCAAACAATACATACATTCCTATTCTCACCTTCTTTTAGGAATTTTGACTGTGCAGAGCCATTGCGCGTTGGGAGTGCTGAACCTGCCAGAGTCTTGACAACCTCTGGTTTGGTAAGGCTGATGTGAGCTTGCTCTGCCGAGACGTATGCGTGGTTTCTGTTCTGGGGCCAGCCACTTCGGTTCTTGGTCAGGAAGTGTTCGCGGTGTTGAAGAAAGTCGGATTCTTCCTCACAGTAGTTTCGGGTTCCAGACTGATGTCCATCCAGACTGGCAAAAGAGTGTTTGGGATCCTCACGGAACTGGGGGTTCGGAAGTGATCGCAATGTGATCTGGTGGGCACGCCCTTACCGAGTTCGCCCGATTCCGCCTAACACGATGCGCTGGACAAAAACACCCATGGTAAACAAAACCGTCAAAGATTTAGGAACAAAGAGACATCATTCAGATTCGTCTGATGAGTCTGTTAACAAAGAATTGTTTAAAAAGACAAAGGAGAGGTCTGCTCAACAACCATCTGAGTTGCCAGCTCCCAAATTTTTAGTTTTTTCAAACGCGGAAAAAGATTTTGACCTATCAAAGGTATCACCCTTTGTAATCAACAAGGCAATTACTGGAACAGCGGGCCCTGTACTTTCCATTAGGAAATTACAGAATGGCACAATTTTAGTTGAAACTAACAGCGGGAAACAAAGTTTGTCGCTGTTAAAGATGACTTCCTTCTATGACAAAGTCAAGGTATCTGTAGAACCTCACAGATCCTTGAACTATTCAAAAGGTGTCATTACATGTAGAGATTTGATCCTCATTAGTTTGGAGGAAATAAAAAGCGAACTAGCTAGCCAGTCAGTTCTTGAAGTCACTCGCATAATGCGCAGTGAAAATGGTGAGAAAAAAGCCACGGCTTCTTTAATTCTTACATTTGCCACACCCACACTGCCAGAGCATATCTACGCTGGTTTTTACCGTCTTTCTGTCAGACCTTACGTCCCAAACCCTCGACGTTGTTTTAAGTGTCAAGGGTTTGGACATGTGAGTTCTACATGCACAAAGCAAGAAATATGCGGTCAATGCGGCAAAAAAGGTCATAATAGTGAGGGCTGCAATGATGACGCCAAGTGTCCCAACTGTGGTGGCGATCATCCTGCACGGTCCTTTAACTGTGAAAAGTTTAAAGAAGAAAAAGCAGTCCTTACTATCATGGCTAAGGATAAAATATCTTTTAATGCAGCAAAAAAATTATATAAAACCTCTAGGCCTGCTCTAGAAGGTAAATCATTTGCTGCAGTGGTTTCAAACAAGAGCAACACACCATGCGCAAACTGTGGAGAATTGGCTAAGACTGTCAAAATCTTAACTGACCAAGTCGCTCAGCTAGTCGCTCTATTCTCTAAAGTGTCTCCTTCCGCTCCCGCTTCTGCTTTAGTTGATTCAAATTCCCTTCTTCCGTCCTCTAGTTTCTCGGTATCACAAGCAGAAATAGAACCATCTATCCCTGCTCTTGATCTGAGAACTAGAACTCGGGAAAAAACTATAATAAAAAAGAAAATTACCCCAATAACTGGGGTAAAACAATTTTTAAAAAAATCTTATACTCTTCCATCTGTAGTAACAGGAAGAAGTTCTGGACCCATTCCAGGGAAGAAACCTGTTGCTATGAAGAGTAAAAATACAAAAATTACAAAAAGTAGTAAAAAAGAAAATGAAAAAGGAGGTTCCCCTACAAATCCTCATAAAAGCCCTTCTAAAATCCCTGATCCTTGCCCTTCTCCACCCTCAACATCTTCCAAGATGTCTGAGGGAAATATGGAAGTGGACAAGGACACACAACCTAAAAACCATCCTGTCAATACAGGACAGGAAAAGGTTACAAAGGGACCATGTCCCTTCTAATATTTACTTATTTAAATTAGTATATTATTATATTTCTCTGAGTATATAATATGTACTGTTGAAATATATTATCATCAATTATCTATGTCCACGATCCCAAATATGAATGTGGTTCAGTGGAATTTAAACGGTGTTAGGAGTCACATGGAAGATCTGAAAGTTCTTGTGCGAGACTTGTCGCCTCTATTCGTTTGTCTCCAGGAGACACATCTTCATAATACCCATTCTTTATACTTAAGGGGGTATTCTGTCTTCAGGTCAGATTTTGTTACAGAGGAGAGAGCAAGAGGTGGCGTAGCCATACTTGCTCACAACTCTGTGGATGGT
>JAGFPH010021060.1:747-13663 GCA_018207615.1 Philaenus spumarius | reverse complement strand
GGCTATTTCAGACGGGGAGGGGAGATTCGGAGACAGACACAAGGTAAAATGTTACGCATGCGCTGTACGTTTGATCTATTTTTGTAAAGCGGCTGGTGGAATATTGTTTCGACTGCTTCTAGTAGTTCACAAATCTGCCTCGTAGGAATGGAGCGGTAGAGTCAACTTCGAAACTTATTTTATGTACTGCATACCCTTAAATTGAGTAAATATGGACCACGTATCTTGCAGTTGGCCAAACTGTAAACCTCCACCACGTATCTTAAATGCAAAGCCCTGAAAACTCATGTTATACATTGTATGGTCTAAGCTTTTCAAAGTTTTTACTGCATAAATAGGCTGGCCTTTAAAAAAACTTCACCTCCTGATAATTCACAACTGTTTACTGCTTAATTTAAAACATGAACTAAGTCTATTTTCTTTGTTTCCATAGAAATAATTAAACTAAACTTTCATTGTTAAGATACTTGTTATTAAAATTACAAGCCATTGACTATTTATACATCGGATACCACGTAACTTGTATTATGGTGATGTTGTAAATCAGCTGGAAATCCACAAGTCAGATGGTCTTGAGTTTATTTAATTGTTAAGCTAGCCATACACGGTCCGATTCAATGTTCGATGTCCGATGTAGGATCCGATGTAGGAGCGTGAATGGGCTTGATGGACGACGAGTTGGATGATCGTACAAATCGGAGTCCCAGATCAGACTACAAGATGATCCGACTTCCAACTTCCGACGGAGTCGGACTGTGAGTGGGGTGATGGTCCGATTGTCATTTTAAACTTTCTTCTTGTTGTTGTTTGTTCTTCCCTTTTCCCCTATACTTTGTAACATTTTTACTTCTATAATAATGAATAATAAAGGGTTTTTGGAATGTATTGAATTGTACCGGGAAAATAGGTGTTTGTGAACACAAGTGATGCAATTTATGCAAACTGACATGTTTGTGAGCATCTTCGCGTCGCAATAGTTCAAAAATAATTTCTTAACCGATTGAAAAATATAGGTGAATGTTTACTACACTAAAAAAAATTAGGCAGTTTGTTTACTATATTTAAAAATATAGGTGATTGTTTAGTATAGCCTACTGAAAAATGTAGGCGATTTAAAGTATACTGACAAAATATAGGGAATTGTTTAGTATAATGAAAAATGCAGGTGATTGTTTAAACTGAAAAAATATTGGCGGTTGCCTACTATAGGCTATTGAAAAATGTAGGCGATTGTCTACTATACTGAAAATATATAGGGATTGTTTTCTATACTGAAGAGAATATAGGCGGTTGTCTACTATATTTAAAAATATAAGTCTTTGTAAGTATACTGACAAAATATAGGGAATTGTTTAGTCTAATTATTTGCATATATTAATTGCTTTACATTTTTATACAACAACCACTATGTACAAGGAAAGAAGAATTATAATGATTTCTTGTCGTGGAGTTGAAAATTTGAGAACGTTTTGAATAATGTAAATCAATGTGTATATTTTTTATTTATTACTAGGGATACCCCAGCGTGCTTCGCACGCCAAACCTGTTGGAACTTTCTATACACATAATTATGTTATATTTTCTTTATAATAAAGATGTAGGATTAATAATAACCTCAAAACTAGATCGTAAATGTCCAAAATGAAATCAGTTATAAATAATAAAGGTTATAAGAACCAGCAATGCTCCAGGTCTACATTTTAATAAAATCCTAACCTAAAATTTAGAAAAGTAAATAATGGCTTCAAAGTTTAAAATCAGCTGTTAATGGAATTATTATTAATGGAAACGTTAGTTGGATTGTAAGTTGGATCGTGAGTGGAGAAACTCATCCAACTTGCAGTCCAACTCGGTCGTCTTACAAATCGGACCGTGTATGGCTAGCTTTATTCATTCATTTATTCACAGATCATATTGTGTGAGTAGAAGTTTATTTTTAGTAAAGTGTAATCTGTTATTTTCATAGTAACTAGTTTGAGGTTGTAATTTAAGAAGGAACTATATCAAAGCTTTCGATTAAATTCAATTTCTAAGATACGTGGTATTATAGTTTATAATCTATTTGTTTCAGATGCAACATACGTGATTAAATGAAACCTAAATACCTGGGAATATAATTTCGACAGAAATAGTTAACATAAAAGGTGATTGTTCTTTAAAGGAGAGATGTCTCAATCAGTAGATAGTGAAGATGATTTAATTGACGAGATTATGAATAAATTAAAAGATGAAGATTCAATTCGTAAGTATCCCACGGATGGCCTAATTAAATCTAAGCTTTTTATTAAATTTCCAAGATGTCCAATATTAGTGGTTAAGTGCAGGTGAGGCATATCCTTGTAGGTTAAAGAGCATACAACTGGAATAATTAACCAGTGTTGGGCAGCAAAACAGATTGTTTTTAAAAGGGATTATAAACGGTAGCGTTAGGAACAAATAAATGTTAAGAAAGTTAGTTGTGTTTTACATTCTTTACATGTGTTGTGTTGGACAATATATGTTTTTGTCGTCATGTATTAGGCCTACAGGAAATACACGGGCTGAGTAAATTTATTACTACATAAATGGTCATCTTAAGCAGGTTAGCTTAATGTGATTCTATACAAGGCAATAATGACACTATTACTTATTATTACATAAAATACTAGTAAAAAACAAAATAACTAAAGAAAAATGTTTTTGGTTTACATTATAATAATTTTGGGGTACGCCTATATTTAGAACCGGAATATTACCTACTTACTTCCTGAACACTTACTTTTTTTCAGGTTTGCTTAGGCCTAACAGCAGAATCAAGTTATTATAAATAAGTGTTGCCAAAATTTATGTTTTTACAGGTTTTGGACATTTTTAGAACATTGTTAGTTATTGAACATTGTTACAATGTTGTTGAACATTGTTTTAGTAGGTGCTACAAGGTTTTGTGTCTTTTACAGGTTGGCTGTTTTCAGAAGAATTTCATCACCAAATGTGCTCACATAAATTATGAATTCTTTGTATTTTTGTTATAAGGCTACTTAAGTTTTTTCTTTTTTTCTAGGTGTTCGGAAAAGTGGTCCATTGAATCAAAATGACAGTAGGCCTATTTTAGAAGAAGATCAAGGATTGGCTCTACCACTGTACAGCAATACTATAGGTCTCATTGAGTCAGCTGATATAGTTTTAGAAGACGGATTAAATATAAATGATGTAGTAGGACAGGAAATGGTGTTTGCAGAAAATTCTTTAAACCAAATTGAAAATAACAGTTTCTTATTAGAACAGCAAATTGATAGCTCTTCGTCCAGGAGTAACAACAGCATTAAGGAACATAATAAATCTGAGTTTTTTTATGACAATGAACAAGATCCTGATGACCCTGACTTTGTTTTTAACACTAGTGAAGACAATAGTTATGATTCCGAACATCATATAGTTTTTAATGAAGATCCTGAAGAACGGAACGAAACCACTAATGAAGGAAATCAAATATTAGTTCAAGAATCCCAGAGACCTTTAGAAGAGGAAATGCATGGCTTAAGTGAGAGGGAACAACAAGTTGAGGAAAACGAGATGGGGAAAAAAAGGAAAAGAAATAAAAAACCTGTTCCTTCAGAATGGGAAGTGAACCGACAAAAACGACTTCGTATGACTGGCAAGAAGTACATTGGATTTACAAGAAAAAAAGTTGGAGAGAGAATTAAAGTCGAGAAAATTTGAGAAAGAGAAGAGAGAAAATTAGGCCCTAGCTGCAATTCTAGAATTTGCAACGCAAACAAAAAGAGACGTTGCAGTGAATTTTCTGAAGATGATAGGAATAACATTTTTAAAGCTTTCTGGGCTTTGTCTTGGAGTGAAAAAGAAACTTTTGTGAGATCATTTATTACCAAAACCAAACCTAAGCGAAGAACTGGAGTTGATCCAAATAACAGCAGAAGAAAAGGCACTTTCACATACTTTTTAAGGCATGAAGGTGACAATAAGCCGGTATGCAAAAAGTTATTCTTAAACACTTTGGCAATAAAAGAATGGATGGCACATAACTGGTGTAACAAGGAAACAGATGTTTTGACTGATGATGTAGCCAACATTCAGCCTTCTGAAGGTAATATAAATAATTTACAGGAGGGTTCTAGATACGGTAAAAAAAGTGAGAAGGAAAAAGTAATCGAGGAATGGTTTGACAGTTTGCCTAAAGTTCCATCCCACTACTGTAGAAAATCCTCGACAAAGTTATATCTTGAACCTGTTTGGGATTCAAAGAGAGCCATGTACCATGAGTATAAAAACCATTCCATATCTATGAATAAACCATGGGGTAGCCTTACTATGTTTATGACTATTTTTGAAAGGAAAAACCTGTCTATATTTGTTCCGAAGAAAGACCAATGTGACACGTGTTCTGCATATAAAGCTGGGAACATTTCCAAGGAAAAATATGACGAACACCAAAAACAGAAAGAAAGAGCACGAGAAGAAAAAGAAAACGTACAGGTTGACGTAGAGGCAGTAAAATTGACTCCCATCACAAGTGCAAGTGCGATGTATTACAAAACAAAACTTTGTTCTCACAATTACACAGTGTACAACCTTTCTACCAAGCATTGTACTTGCTATTGGTTTAACGAAGTTGAGGGGGACTTGTCAGGCAATACCTTTGCTTCATGCATCACTCACTATTTAAAAGAGCATTGTCTTAACCCTCCCCGTCCCATTATAATATATTCTGATGGCGCTACAAACCAAAATCGTAACCAGATTTTATCAAATGCCCTTTTGCATTTTGCAGTGCAGAATAGTGTACAAATTACCCAAAAGTTTCTTATAAAAGGCCACACTCATATGGAGGGGGACTTTGTACATGCTAAGATCGAGGAAAAACTCAAAGGCAAAGAGGTGTATGTGCCTCATGAATATGTGAGGTACACACAAATGGCGAGACAGAAGCCTTTCCCATACAATACAGAGTATCTCACTCATGATTTTTTCAAGGATTTCAGCAAAGTATCTTACTATGACTCGATTAGACCAGGGCGCTCCAAGGGTGATCCGGTTGTTGTGGACCTCCACTGGTTGGAGTATGATTCGAAAGAAATAACTATTAAGTATAAGCTTAATTTTGATGACGATTTGAAACCTTTGCCCAGAAGGGCAATGAAAGTAAGTAAGGATACGCAGCCATCTCGCTTGTTTAAGAATAGGCTTCCTTTACCTGAATCCAAGTGGAAGCACCTGCAGGAGTTAAAAACTGTAATACCAAGTGACTACCACAACTTTTATGACTGTTTACCTTATAAGAAGGCCTAAAACCAAATACACAATTTTTGTTATGTCCATTTATGTTCCCTAAGTAATAAAACCTAAAAAAAGTGATTTGTTTTAATGATAAATTCCTTAAATAATTACTTATAATACCTCGTATCTTAGAAAAATTTGATTTTAATAACACGTATCTTACATTTTATTAATTTTTTCTTCATTTTGTTTCAGTTGTAGAGAAAAAGCCATTTTAATAGAGCAAACTAATCATAATTGACTATTGTAAAACATCAGTGTGTACATTAATCATAGTATGTTGACAGGAAACTGTTTTTTCACTGTCCTGTAAAGTTACGATTTTGCAGATACGTGGTGTTAGAATTTAGTTGACGATATGCGATATGTAAGTTCTCATGAGAGCATTTGGCGCCTCCATTTCCAACAAGGAAATGAACAGGCTGCACTCAATTCATCTGAAGAAAAGCATACAACTCTCACAGCATGGTTTGATTTAAACAACCGCGAATCAACTGCCCGCCAGTATTTATACAATGAAATTTCGCAACATTATCGGTTTGCGGGTAATGCGTGAATGCCTCGACAGAGAGAGGGTGGTAAAGTTATAGGAAGGATGTATAATGTGGCACCTAATGAATCAAATAGGTTTTATTTACGCATATTGTTACTTCATGTTAAGGGTGCTACATCGTTTGAGGATTTACAGCACTACAATGGTACAACATATGATACTTTTAAAGAGGCAGTTTTATCACGTGGATTCCTTCAAAACGATCAAGAATGGCACCGTTGCTTGGAGGAATTAAAAAATATACAAATGCCACATCAGCTAAGGCAATTATTTGCATTCATTTGCTGTTTCTGTGAACCAACGTCACCTTTAACATTACAGACTATCTTCAAAGAGAAACTAACCGAAGATATGAATGACATATTGATCCTCATGAAGCAGAAATGGCATCATTACAACAAATCCAGAATATTCTGAGAGAAAACGGATTCAACTGTGCTACTCTCGGCCTACCAGTTCCACCTGAAGTCGCGATTGAAAACCCCACATACAATCTACAGGAACAAGCTGCTTTTTGCATAGAGATGTATCATAAGCTTAATTTTGAACAAAAGATGGCCGTGGATCGAATCTTAAATGCAATATCTCTGGATATGGAAGAGAAACTATTCTTTTTAGAAGCTGCTGGGGGATTTGGAAAGACTTTCATATGCTCATGTATTTTGAAAATAATCCGAGGTCGAGGCCAAATTGCCTTAGCAGGTGCTTCGACTGGGATAGCAGCATTGCTTTTAGACGGAGGCACTACACTACATCATTTACTTGGCCTTCCTGTACCCATACTACCCTCATACGTCTCATCAATCAAGGCTAATATCAACAAAGCTACTATTCTCAGAGAAGCTTCTATAATTGTTAAAATAGACGAGTCGTCGATGGTGCCTGCTGCAGCTTTTGATTGTATAAACCATCTCCTAAAAGATGTAATGAATTGTTTGAACCCAGTATATGGACAAATGCACATGGGTGGTAATGGTAAAGTAGTCCTTTTTTTGTGGTGATTTTAGGCAGATTTTGCCTGTGGTATCGTTGTCTGGTAGAATAAAAATTATTGAATCTTGCATTCAAAGAAGCAGAGTTTGGAAATACATTACACTCATCCATTTGAAAAAAATATGCGCGCAAATGATGGCGAAAAATTATTTTCTAATTGGCTTTTTCAAATAGGCAATGGAACATTAATAAGTGACAGAGGATCAGATTCTATTAACATTCCTGAAATTATATAATTTCAGAGGATTTACTGATCAAGCATGTCTTTGGCAACTCAATAAATGAGGAGATTGCTAGACAATATTGCAATCATGTAATAGTCTGTCCTTTGAATGAAAACTGCGATAGAATTAACGAAGATGTTTTAAATTTAATTGAAGGTGATTTCAAAGAGTATTGCAGTGTGGATGAAGTGGTATTAGACAATCCAAGCAAGAAATTAAACATCCCATTTGAGTATATAAATTCTATAACTCCTACAGGAATGCCACCTTATAGACTTAAGTTAAAATGTGGTACAATTTGTTATGCTTATAAGAAACATGAATATGGGTTCCAGTTTAGTAAATGGAGTGCGAATGTTGGTGTTGGAAATGTATGACTATAATGTCTAAGTAATAACAGGGTTTGGAAAAGATACTGTAATTTTCTTACCAAGGATAAAAATCATTCCAACAGACCTAACCATGCCTTTCCATATGACAAGAGTACAATTTCCAATACGGATATCATTTGCTGTAACACTTAATAAAGCTCAGAGTCAAACCTTTGACAAAATCGGCATTTACTTACCGTCACCAGTTTTCACACACGGCCCGCTATATGTGGCCTTTAGCCGAGTAAAAACACCTCAAGATGTAAAAATAGTCATAAAAAAGACCAGTGAATAGGGAAAAAACAACTGTGGATATTACACAAAAAATATTCAAAGATGTTTTGCTGTAATACTTTGTTCTAATAAATAAAGTTTTCAAAATGACTACATAGTTTATTTCACGGGGTATCAGTAACTGAACATAAATTAGGGGCTTTAAGCCCCTACAAGCCACTAGTGGATATAATAATTACTGTTATCATGTTTATGTTCTCACAATATTTCCAATCAAAAATAGTTTTAATTCATTTAATTAGCTTTAGTAATTTACTATCAATGGGGATGTGGGTAGCTTATAAATTTAACAATTAATATTAAATTTTAATACGTACAGAAATTATTTACAAACACTAAATCTATATAATAAAAATGAATTGCTGTTTCTTTGAAATCGCATCAATTCAGAACTGCTGGACCAATTTTGCAATTTTTTGTTTTAAAATGTTCGTAATAGTCCGAACTAAGTTTTTATATAAAGAAAAATTTGAAAAGTTTCCCGAAAAAGTTTCAAATTTGGAAAAAACTAAACAGCCTCTTTTGTATGGACTCAAGACCATAGCGCTCAAAAACAGCTGTTCGTATAAAATGCTTAGTAACACATGTTTGTTTACATTCATTACCATAGCAACTTTAGCAAATTTATAATCAGTTTATTATTCTTCAAAACCAATAGCTTTTTAGATTAGATTGACAAATTAAAAACAAACACAAACAAAAATCAATAAAACATGCTTAGGCCTACTATATTATAATTCAATTTAAACATCGGTTGTTACATATTATTATAAATAAAACAACTGTTATGGATCAAAAACTGAACATAATTTTAGGTTAGGCCTACAATGAACCAAAACACTTTTATTTGCAACCAATTTCTCTAATTTATAATCGGGTTATTATTCTTCAAAAAGCAAAACAGCTTTTTTAGGTTAGATTGCCAAACAACACAAACAAAAATCAACGAAAAATGCTTACTGTATTATAATTCAATTCAAACATCGGTTGTTACATATCTATTTACTTACATATATGCTGTTTAAAATATTGTTTATATAAATTGTTGACATAAACACCATTTGCAATTCAATAACTTAAGTCAAAAGAATGAAATTTGATAACTACCCTTAAAATTAAATAAAGCAATAGCGAAGCATTGCCGGGTCCACTAGTAGATAAATAATAATAATAATAATGCATAATCAAGGCAGTACTACAATCCACCTGATTTTTAGTATAAATGTTTAATCTTTTCAGGTTGCCCAGCCTGATTGAAATGTAGTCCAGCTGTTGTTTGCAGCAGCCATATTGTTTGTTTATTGTTATGTTCTATTCATTTCAATAGTTATTTACGCATCTGACGTGCACGTCATGGAGGTTAGTCACTAACTGAAGCTGCTTCTGCCGTTATCTTATTTACTTGCCAAACTTTGTCCTGTTCTTCCGGCGTTAATGATGGTATCGAAGATTATATTTGATTGAAAGGCTAATTGGTCGTTTAGCAAATAATGAGCCACGCTTATTCTGGCTTTGTAGATTTCATACTCTTCCAAAGTATTCATGATGCGCCCCTTCTTACATACGTGCAAAATGCTCATGTTATTGTCGAAATCCGTGTACGTATGTGTGTTATCAATAAGATGTTCGGCGTAACTTGATTTTTTGGGGTTCAAAAGTTTGGAAGGTAGATGTTCTTTGAACCTTTTAATGAATGGTCGTTCAGTTTGGCCTACGTAAAAACAGGGGCATTCGTTACAGGTCAATTTATAAACTCCTGTTTTCTGTTTATCGTCCACCTTGCAACGCTCTTCCGTGTTTAAAATATTTCCGAGTTTGTTGGTTGTTTTAAATGTGACAGTGATATTATTTTTTGCCATTAAATTTCGTAGTTTGTGGTTTAGTATGTCCCCAAACTCACATGCGATGTATTTTTGTCTATTCTCTGCTGTTAATTTTGGTCTTTTATAAATTTTTGTGTTTACTGATCAATTTGTCTACCATGTTCACGTCATACCCGTTAGTCACGGCTATGTATTTAATGGTTTGTAACTCCTCGTTACGTAACCCATCGTCCTGGGACATGGGTATTGTTAAGAGCCAGTGAACAAAGCTATTGTATGCGGCTCTTTTTTGTTCTTGCGGGTGATGGGAAGTTGCGTGTATCCTTAGGGAAATTAGTGATATCCGTGATGGAAAATACACTAATCCGTAGGCTAAATCATGGAATTTAAATTACTTGAATAAACAATAATATTAATCGCGTATCTTTTTGTATTGAGATTTCATGTTTAGAATTTATGTATTCTAACAATGAACTAACTTGAATAAAAGCCTGGAAAAATATATTCACCATAAAAAAAAAATTGCCTGAAGTTCTAACTTAGAGTGAATAGTCCCAGTATGCGTCAAGCAAAGGAAGTAGGCATAATATTAAACAATAACCCTTATCGCTAATGGACTTAAATAGACAAACACGTTAGAAGGGTCGAGTAAACAAGATAAGGTAGGTTTGTTAAATGTGGAGGTCAGATTCGGACGATCAGATGTCATGTCGTCTTGCAGTACTAACAATTCTTTTTTGTGCTATAACTGTAGTCTAACGTTGACACAGTTTATAATCCTCACCGAAAATGAACTTACATTGCAAAATTTCTTGTAAAAACACGGCGTTTGCGACAGTCGAAAAAGTGCGGGAATGTTCCAGTAGTGTGTGATGAACCGTCAACAAGCGTCAGTAGTTCTTCATCAGATGACAACTTTTAAAGTAAGTTACTCGTTGGTTTTTCTTTTTCCTTGCCTTTAATTATGTTAGTTAACTCTTCAACGTGTTTTGCCATATGTGATACACTGGATTTCCTTCCCATCGGCGCATTTTGACGTATAACGTACGCACAGGAACGTTCCATCAGACTCTTCCATCTAGCTGCTAAACTTGGAACTATCTCGAAGCGATCGATATTGCAGTATGTTGTAGATTAAATTTCTGATTGAAACACAAAAGAAAACAACAACATACGATACTTCTGTTGCCTTTGGTTATGAAATTATTTCACCAGAGCAACAGCTGTTTTACCAGACAAGTTTGTGATATTGTTGGCATTTTGTTTACATTTGATCACTTATAGTGTGTTTATGTAGGTTAGTTTATTGAATACATAGATGTTGTAGGCCTAGTCACCTGATCATTTGAGGTGTAAGTCAATCAATTTGAAATGTGCAAAAGTGCAATGGAAGTTTTTTCCCCATAGTTTTTCAGAAATATGCGAAGGCAATGTAAAACAGATTAAAAATATGGTTGAAAAAACAGTTCAGTAGAGTCCCGCTATTCTGAACTAATTGGGCCCGAACACTGTCTGGTTTAGCGGGAATTAGGAACAGCAGGATTTCATGAATAATATCAACTAACTTTAACTGTTGGTAGGTTAGGCATTGTATAAGTTATGTTTAGAAATTAAAACCCTTTTTTAGTAAACTATGAAATGTTACAAACTTATATTTCATTGCATACTAGAAACATACTAAGACTAGAGAGTGTAAGTTAGAACCCTTCTGGCTATTTTTTTTTTTTAGCAAGGTTAAAAATTAGTGGTCTCCGTATAATACCCAACATATTGACAATGTTGATGATGACCCAGGATGATGACCATGTCATCGAAATGCTAGTTGGTTCATTTCCCTCAGTGCCGTCGTAGCTAGGGAGCCATTGTACCCTTCTTCAATCACGCCCGCCATGGTCTTTCATCCGTTCGTTGTTTGTTCACAGTCGGTGGGGGTATTACTAATTATCGCTATTATGGCGGCCTGCGAATCCACGTAGAACACAACACGTGCTGATTAGTCGGAGATAGAACAAAGTTTTTCGTAAGCTTTTACTATCGCCGCAATCTCACCATCGAAGTTATTAGTTCCGACAGGGCTGCAGCTCTCAAAGTGGTCTCTGTAAAAGCCAGTTCCAGAGGCATGTATCATCGCTGATCCATCAGTGTATACATGGATCCGGTTGTAGCTCCGCAATCGTTTCCAAAGCTGCGGCCTTTAGGATGTGGGGATCACTAACAGCCTTGGAGTCTTTATGATTCAGAAGCAAAAGTTTTCCCACAGGTAATGATGGGAAAACTGGGTAATAGGTTGGGAACTTTGATGCTTGCCCCAGTTCAAGATTGTATTTGGTTCACAGTTGTTCGGCATGAATGAGAAGTGATGTTTGTGTCTTGAGTGGCGATGTTGCAGGTTTATATTTGTCCCAGTGTCTGTAGTCGATCCTCCTCGCCCTCTCCCAGAACTTGAGTACTGACTTCTCCCTGCGGCTATGCAGTCGCTCACAGTTATCGGTGTCGATGTTGCTCCACCAGTAATTTTTCGAAGTGCGTTGTTCTGGACAATCTCTAATTTCCTCAGGTTAGTATCGGAAGAAAGAGCGATGACTTCAGAAGCATATTCCACAACTGGGCGTACATAAGATGTATAGGCTGTCGCCATCACATCCTCCCCCTTGCTTTCTTGCTCCCGGCCTTGCTAAAAAGAAATTGTAAAATATGGTTGTGGAGGTAGTAGCAAGGGGAGTTTGCATGTGAAGCACATAAGGAGTTTGAAAACGTCATGTTCTCTATGTATTTAAACAAAAATCTATTTCTTCCTTTAAAAATAATATTAAAAAAAATAAATACAATTGTTCATTTTTCTGTTTTAGGATCTGTGGCAGGAAAACTGTGACACACTGGCTACAAAATGTGTGAAAACTAGTGTTGTGCAGTGAAAATAAAAACTAGTGTTGTGTATATATAAAATCATATTCAAAGTTCTGCCAGGCAATGGCAAAATCTATACTATCATTGTGCTTTTTTTTAGTTAAACATAAATTAAAAATGGAATAATAAGAAATGAACTATGCAAATTCTGTATTGAAATATTGTAACTATATGTTTTGTAAATTGTCTTTAGCTAGAAAATAAAGCTATTGTATTTGAAAAATTGTGTTTATCAATTAATTTCCTTGTTTTTGTAATTTTCCCGTAAGGGGGCATCACCTCCTGGATAACCTTAGAAACAAAAATTCTAGTTACTTTATTCACTACCAGAGAGAAGCACTTCCTGGGCAGCATTAGAAACCAAATTCTAGTTACTTTATTCGCTACCAGAGAGCAGCACCACCTGGACAGCCTCAGAAACAAATGTTCTAGGAGAATATAATGTTAAAAGAGGTAGCGGGATTGTTAGTTTGAATT
>JAGFPH010021058.1:0-13665 GCA_018207615.1 Philaenus spumarius | reverse complement strand
TTTTTTGGGGTTCTGGGAGCACCAAAACAGATAATTCAACTGAAAATTCAAATTCGAACATTTTTACGAAAGCAATAATACTTTCTCCATATACTACGTATAGGGTGGAGAAAGTAAAAATCAATTATGTAGCAAATAGTGTGCCATCAGAGCAGATACGAATCAGGAAGAAAGTGAGGGATTTAGAGGTAGTGAAGTGGGGAATGTACGCTATTGTGTACAACGTTTTGAAGACAGAGTTATTGTAAAACACATTCACTAAAGCACTGAAGAAAATAATGCTAAGAACAACAGAATTTAACAAAAATAATTATATACGGTAAGTCGAGCAGTAACAAAGATTAAAATTTGTTTGAACCAGAGAAAGATTCATTTTGAGATCTGATTAAAAAGTTATTTTTTAGCACTTCTAATAATGTTAAATAATTTATATTATATACAGTTGTGTACTTAATGGAAGAACTTATACAAATGCACACATTGCGAACAATCTTAATTCAGAAAAAAACTATCTTGAACCAACTCAGCTTACTGTATATTAACTAAAAATGTTTAACTTTTTTAGTCAGATTTCTAAATTTTTTTATACAAATTAATGTTAATAATTTTTAGCATTTTAAATTAAACATTGTTAATTAAAAGTATTACAAAATTTAATACTCATTTCTCAAACAAGCAGTTTGTTTGACAACCTGTATATACAAATTTAAAAAAATGTAGGGTCATTCAATTTTTTATTTTATTATTTAACATAACATGTCAAGAGTATAAACTGTGATCGAAATAACAAAGGTATGCACATTTAAGATACAATTTGAGGCTATAAAATGCTTAGCTAATTCATGTTCAAGAGATTTTAATATTGTCCAAAATTATGATATGAAATGGAGAATGTTTCGTTTATGTGATGTATTCAGTATTCATTTCAAGGTCTAGTCTTTATTTGTTGAAGCGTAGTTTGAGTATGTCGAATCTAACACAAACTTGACACCATATGCGTTCTGATTGAAAAAATAAATACTGGTTGTGAGATTTGTAGTAATACAAATTTTCAGAAATGCAATTTTTTAAACACCAGAAGTGTATCTCAATTTTGTTTAGTGATAAAAAAGATTGTGATTTATTTTTTCTTAAATACAAATTGTATGATTTATTTGAAAAAATAATAAACATTGGGCTGATAAATGTATACAAGAGGATATACTAAACTACATTTTGAAGCAAACATAATATCAAAATAAGTTGTCTTTCTTTTTACTCATTTCTGAAATTGGGTTTTAATAGAGAACCAAACTTTTAACTAGGTACACAGCTGACCTGGAGAATCTGTTAAATGTCAATATGCATTATGTCAGATCCCCTGGAAGCCTATTCAATCTTGCTTAGTTTCTTTATGTGTGGTCTTTTATACAATGTTAAGCCATTCACTCAAATTCTTTCAAATGAATCAAAAATAATAAATCCATATCTTTTTCATATCCATGTTTCTTTCATGGAACGTTTTTATAAGCGTGCTCATATTAAATACTTAACAAGGCTATTTTATAATTACTATTTTAAAAATATTAACTAGATTTATAATATAATTTATAAAGTTTTAAATTATCTAGATTCACCATACTTTAGCAACAACCCATTATCTGTAACTTCCGTCAGTCTGAATCACATCTGTCCACAATTAGTCCAAGTGTGACAGTTTATACATACACAGTGCTACCATCTATGATATGAATTCATAATGTATGGTTTATTGTTGTATTTGTGCTTACACAGCCAAAACAACTTGCCAAGTGTATTGCAGTGCTTATGATAGTATTTGTGCTCTGTCTGCTAATTTTTAGATATAAACTGGAGTTTCTTGGCCTGTCAGCAGTCTAAACATTGATGTTGGCATAGTTTTCATAAGTATCTATAAAAAAACAAATATTTTATCATAATACGATATGTAAGTAAGAATACAAGAAAACAAAATGATAATAATGACCACAAACAGCGAAGATTATAACTATGGATTTTGGAAGCACATTAACTTTGCTGAACTGCAAGTTTAATAATAACTTTATTGATTACAGAAAAACAAAAAATCCATTTAATTTATAATTTAAAAAAACTATAAACAAAATACAAATTATTTAAGGTGAAACTACAATGGTTTTGTTAACTGCTAGAACATAAACAGACTTGTTCATCTTAAAAATGCACATCTTTGCCACTGAATTTTACCTGGAATAATATCATTGCATATTACAAACATATCCTTCCACACAAATACATATATGACAGTTTCATGTATCAATCACGGAGTATATAAATAAGATGGAGAGAGCACTACTAGTATAAGCCTGTATAGCCGGTGAGGCCAAATTCTCCTATCTTTGTATGCCAAAATCCACCAAACTCGGTTGTTCGCGGCAAAAATTTTAGTTTTTCGCCTTTCATTTGTACCGCCTTTTGATTGACTTTGAATATAGGGAAATATGTGTAATTTGGCAGAAATGTTAATTGTAAATTTTCCCAGCCACCAGTATGCATCAAATTAGTTATATTTCATTCTTATTTTATTTACTAAACGTTAAAGTTTTATCAGTCAATGAAATAACGTTATTTTTAATAATACAATATACTGTGCAAAGAAAGGAATTGCTATTGGTGAAATGTAAAAAAAAATTCTTTATGAATTTTAAATTAGTCCACAGTTTAATAATAATTGCAATTTATTATAAGTTGTACTCTAGATTCATAACATTAATAATGCAGTATAATATGGTACATAAGTGTTGTAAATTAATAAAAACTTTTCATTACTAAAATAAATTATGTATAGGTTTAAGCAGTAAACAAAACACATTTCATCTCAGTTGTGCTACTTATGGATTTTTAGGAGAGGCCGTAAGTAATAAGCAGAAGCACCAAGCAATAAGGAAAGAAATGTTGACATTAAACCAAAAAGACTGATCAAGGTCAAAAGATTTGGTACGTAAGTGGCAATTGGTTACTCCTAGCAATTTTTGTGCTCTGAGTAAAAGAGTAATATTTTTTCTAGGTCAGATGTGTGAGAAAGACATCCTGGTATTGTTTTGGTACTATTTTTAGACACATCTGCTTCCACTCAAGGGTCTCGAGGTGTTTCATAGCCGCAGTCTACGAAATGAAAGTATTATCAGTATTGGTTTTGTTGCATACGACTATTTCTTGCTGTAATGAAACAGAGTGGTTCCCTGATCCCATTTAGTTTCATTACACGAGAACACGATAAAAACTGAGAGCATACGATAATTTTGGACCGGCAATGAGAGCGCCGGTTGCCTGTTTTACATTGTAAGATTCGCTGATCTTATTCCAATTGAACAACAGTCAACAATGTGATTTATTGCCTAGCTTCCTTAGTTGCATGCGGAAGTGAGTTTATTGTTCATCATTAGTTGTACTTTCTATTGTTCATGTTCCCCTGTATCTGGTTGCATGATAATTGAGGTTTTGTAAAAACATTCTAATTATAATATCGTGGAAACGTAAAGCACAAGGAAGAAATTTCCAATAAACATAATCTAAATGGTCAGTTAAAACACGGTCTTAGCGAGTTTTTCAAACATTTTAAACTTATTATGATGAATTGTTTATTGATATGTACTAAAAAAAAAAAAAAAAAAATAGAATTACAGTATTAAACAACGGCACCACTCTGCCAGTCACTTTCTTTCGATATTTTATCTATTTATATATAGCAGTCTAGTACAGATGGGCTACATTTCCTATGCGCTTAAAACTGACGCTACTTGCCACGAAAAACAAACGATTTGTTGTTATTTTGCTTTCGCATTTGGAACAAAACTTTTAAAATCCCTGATGTTTTTACAAGTCTTTAGTATGTTTAGGTATTATAATTAGGGATGCGTCGATACCAAATTTATCGATTCTCGATACCGATTCTTCAAAAAATCGATTCCCGATTCTCGATACCGATACCTATCAACAAAAAAACAGAATTTGTATGGTAGAAATTAACCCATAAAAACAATTAGCAGTAATTTTATGAAATATTGGCGCTAAAACGTTTTAATTTAATATATTACAGTGAGTTTTCATGAAGGTCAACGAAATCTGAATACAATTAGGCCTAGGTAAAATGCATGAAATATCAATGATAAAACATAATTTAAGTACCACAGTGAATGTCCGCAAAAAAATCGATGCCGGAATACAATTTGTGCCAATTTTATGAACTACCATTGTTGAAATATTATTTAAAATAAAATGACTAATGTCCGCAAAAGAATATGACGTCCGAATATTATTAGCGCTAATTTTATAAAACACCGGCAATAAAACTTAATTTAAATTACAACGGCTAAGGTCCATGAAAATGTTATTTAGATGACAGTTGTAAAATTCGGAAAAAGTGGAAATTAAACGTTGCAATTTTCGGGAATGAATGTAAAACAAAAGCAATCCGTTGGGACTCCCACAAAAATCATAAATCACGGGTAACGTAAGTTCCAAAAATGTCCAAAATGTTTTAACCGACTTAAAATAGAATTGTTACTTTAAATACTTTTGTTACCGATCTATAAAATGTGTTATTTTTCGTCACAGTAGACACCCTAATTCTATAGATAGACACGATAACAAAGTGGTTAACTTTGAGCCTAATTTACTTGTTGTGTACAAATAACAGTCTACGCATAAATAAAAATAAAACAAGAAGCATTTACTTAACTAAGGAAACAATTTTCTAAAACATTTTACTGGGGAAAATGTCTACATGCATCAAATTAAGAATGTTTTACATTTTTCCCTACTGATATTTATTTTTAAATGCTGAATTGAGTTAAAATACAGAGAATGCGATTGCAAATACCGGAGATTACATTCACGGAGTCTCCGTCGGGGAGTCCGTCCTAAATACAAGAACGGACAGGTCTGACAACTGAGTACCTCTTCGTATCGGTATCGAGTTTTGGCTATTGATTTTCAATACCGATACCAAAGCTAAAGTATCGGTGGTATCGAGAATTGACCCATCTCTAGCTATAATTATGCTAAACTGCCAACCGGCAGTCCGTATATTAGTAGAAGTTCAATTAAAACTGCCTGAGAAATACGGGAATTTTCCGTGGTGTGTACGGGAAAAACCGGGAATTGTACGGGAATTTTCTGAAGCTCAACTGCTGGACACCCTGAATTGTTTAGAGTAATATGCAAAACTATTTTTTTGTACAGAATATTAGTCATTATTTTACCTTTCCGCGTTTAACATAATATGTTATGTATTTTTAAAATAATTTATGCTTCAATTATTATTTTGTATATTAATTTATTTGCAAAATTATATTTTGCTAATAATGTTATAAGGATGATAAAGAAAACCAATCAATGGATACAATACATTTACTGCTGGACCAAAAATAAAATTGTTTTACAGAAACTGTTAATTATTTTTGTTTTATGAATGTTTTGCTTGAATACCGGGTACTTTTGAATAGTGATGTAGTCTAATGTAAAAATATTTGGTACATACAGTGTAGCCTTAATTAATAATACATGGTGGCTGTCTTCTACGTCAAGGAAATGTTCGTTTTGAAAAATGTTTAGCCCCACGCAGTTTTTGAGGACCATTGAAGACGTTTGAGTAAGAAAATTTTTCCAAATTTGTCATTATCAAACTTGACTGTTTTTCTTATAACACCTTCACTGATTTTATAAACTTTTACAACAAAAAGCGCGCGGCACTGCAGCGCGGTGTGGAGGAGGTATCAAGGTCGCCGCTGTATTTATCCGGCAGCTTGCCTCACCAGCGGACTTTGTTCCTTCCATCTTATTTATATACTTCGTGGTATCAATAAGTTACCACTTAGCAATCATTAGTTACCATTTAGTAACCATTTATGATTATTAGAGTAGTCTTTATTTTGAAATATTAAAAAAAAAAAAACTACAAATTTACAAGTATTTCAAAGTACCGTACTTTAGAAGTCCAAAAACATACCTCGCCTACAGATGTTGCTAAAAGATTGACTATTTTTTCATGTGGCACAGCAACAACACTTTGGTTATTAATCTCAATGATTCTATGGCCAACACGTACCCCTCCTCTCTCAGCAATGCCACCTCTCAACAAACTACAGATCTGAAAAACAAAAACAAGTACAAATAGACATTTCCTTATTCTAAAACTTAATAGTAACTGTAGTTATAAAAAAGATCTTCCTTCGATCTTGAATTATTATAAATTAATTTTAACATTTTTTAAGAACCACGAGTTGTAGAATATTTAAAATTTAAATTGGTATTTAGAGAATAAAATCAAAAGTAATAGAACATCCAACACGCATAAATTTAAAACGTTAATTATCGATTAATTCAATTAAGATGAGCAACTATTTATTAATTAATCTATGTGAAACTAAATTTAGTCAAATATATCGGTTTAAGGCATGACTTAATAATAAATCAACTATAATTTCTTCATCAAATCACTTAAAATTGAATATTGGAACACATTTCACAATGGACTAATCAAGATTCTAAAACAAACAAGAAAGGTGAAGAGAGAGATATTATAGTTTTCAAGAAATACAGGCTCTTAGTTAGTGTTGTGTTGTGAGAGAATTGATTAGAGTTGTTGTAACTTGTTCAGAAGGTCTGAATAAACTCTACATATAATTGTAAAAAGAAAAATAGTATTAATAATGTTTATTAGATTAAAAAGTATATAAGCAAATATTTGCCAAGAGGTAGTGGTATCATAAAAAATTAGAGACAAAAAACAATGTTTTTGAAACAAAGATAGTGCGTTCAGTGAACTATGCAACGATATACGTTGCAAAAATGAAAATAAAAAATAGCTGCTTTTGTTTATCAGCCCCACGTTGGGAAAGCCATTTTGCAACGATTTGCGTTGCAAAAATAAAAATATTTTAAGTATAATGTGTTAAAATAAAAAAAAATGGGGTTCGATAAAAAGTTCAAAAATAAAAAGAAAAATATGTTTTAAATCAAAATAAAAATGCTATATGTGGATTATCTAATAACCATTAATATCTCTTCAATACCTCCCTTACCTATTTACCTTAAAAACAAAAATCGTCGCTCATGTACTACTTAAAAATTGCTTATGCACCTCCTAGGCCTATTGCCTCACTTCAATAATAATCATCGCCCACCTTAACTCTCCATAACCTCTTTCTTCCAACTTCAACGTAGAACAATATTAAATATTTCACCTTACTTCAACTCACCTTACTATGATTCACCTTACCTAAATGCACCTTACTTGACTCCCCTTACCTAAATGCACCTTACTTGACTTCCATAATCTTAATAATAAAAAATAATAATCATGATAGTTTGCGATAATCCACATATAACCTCACTTATGCTCTGTTTGCATATATTTACTTATAGTTACTAGTCACTGAAAAATACTTGTTAATTAATTCTATCTTCTTAGGGGTGGGAACTTGGCTAATTAAAGTAGTGACTAAATGGACACACGTGGCTATATAAAGAAATTCAAGGCATTGCGGCAAGACAACAATTATTTACTCGAACATGATCAAAAATGGATATTTACAACAATTAAGAAACATAAACATAGTGATACATATGTACAAACGAGTCAAGAAATTATTTACAATTTTACAAAGTCTCCTGAACCATATCTTAAGCAATGACGCAATAGAAATTAAATGAAGTTAGCTTTTTTATAAATTGAAAAATTTTAATACCTGCAGACAAAAAATATGTCCAATGGCCATTTCTACTTACAGTTTCACTTGTTTTATTCGTCGCACTGTTTTTTACCTAGGATTTTTGTCGTAAATTCAATTCACTTCCGAGGCCTACCCCACGCTAGTTCCAACAAAGCACATCGAAAGAATATCCGTCGATAAACAACCAATTTTACGTGATCAGCTTAATATTTTTAATCACGTCACCTCCAAAGTACATTTACTTTACATTTTGACTAACTTGTCACTACTTTTTTAAAGAAAATCACATTTTTCTTGCGATAACACACGCCGGCTTCATTCAACAAACATGAGCTATGTCGCCATCTTGATGGAAGAATGTGCTTGTAATTACGTTCCAATTCGTCCCAAAGAAGAACCAGTACGATCCACAACGTTCTGTATTCCGTGACATCTGTGCTCTTTTACACACATAGATTGATCCCTCCTCTCTCTTCCAACTGCTCTCATGATCACTGTACATACTATCATATTAAGTTTTCGATTTATTAAATTGTGCTCTGTACTGTTGTTATATTCTTTTTATTTATTTATTTATCGAACTGTTTATAGCCTTAAATACCGCTTCATATTGTTCGCTTATAACGCACCACTCGTTGAAATAAAGTTTCTGTATAATTTTCACTTTTTACACACGCTCATATATTAATATGTTTTTTAAGTCTGCTTTTACATTACCTACTTTTACAGTCTGCTTTTATGTTTTATTATTTGTTTATAAAAAAAATGATTCTACTGTGATTATTTTGCGTCATTAAGAAATGTATTTATATGAAAAAATTAAATGATTAGTATTATTTATGTATTGCGTCATTTATTCATTTAGACCAAATCTCTGTTCCTTTAGTCACTATAGGAAACAGCTGATTCATTTCTTATTTTATTATTTTCTCTGTGACATGGACGCAAGTGTTACAACTAAATAATAAAACAAATAGTGGTTGGTAACTTTGTGAGTAAAAACCACGACACTAAAAGATTTTTGATGAACGAAACTCATCGAAAAATAGTATGTTACACAAATCTTGTCCTGTGGGCAATAGACAATAGGAAGGCAAGAGCAGAGCGCGGCTGTCAATTCCAGCTTGAGGCTACAAACGCCTTGCAATACTAAAAGAGTTGTGTAAATAAGTACAGTAGCCTCAATCTTAGAGTGTGTCTGAGAGGAGTAGATAAACCTATAAGAAAGTGAGACGCAATCTGTTACAGAGTTGTACCGCCAAGGTAGGTTCGGGGAGAAATAGAAGGGATGATTCGGCCATTAGGTCAGACACATTCCTAGTCTGAGGATACTGTAGTAGGTACATTGTTTTTTATAAGTTAAACAACAGTTTTTTGTTTTAATAATTTAAACATAGGGTTGTCTACACAGGAATGCAAGTTGACAGTGGGGGCTAACTTGCAGTACCGAAGAATCTATTTTGAAAGATAAGGTAGTTTGTTTCCCAATTAACTGTAACTTTTTTACTATTATTTAAAAACGTATTAAATGTTACAAAATGGGACCCAACCTGGGGCACTTTAAGCCAAAAAAGGCAGGTGTGTAGAATTTTTGACTTAAGAGCATGTTGCATGCCTGCAGTGTATTCCACATTGCGTTGAAGGCAATTTAAATAAACGGTATCAGTTAACTGACACAAACTTTCTTACAACTTACTGTAATCAAAATAATATTGTTTTAATCATTTTATTTTTTACTACTTTTTAGAACAAAACAAAAAAATAATATTCTACCTACGTCAATCGTATAAAAAAATTATTGTCCCAGGCGGGATTCGATCGCGCGACATTTGAATTACTGGCCGTGCTCGCTACCGTGGTGCTACCCCGTGCGGCCGCCGCCGCGATGCTAGATTGACAACACAAACTTGTTTATTTTTTTTTTAAACATTTCCCTATAATTATAAAACGCCGAAGTTTTAATAAAAGCGGGTGGTGTCATTTTGTTTGGCATCTTAAGCACTATAAATACTGAAAATTTGATCAAAATCGTTAGAGCCGTTTTTGAGAAATTTGCATTTTTGTAATTTTTTATGGGTTTTTAGGGGTAAATTACCCTTAAAAATTAAAAATTCCAAAAAATGAAAAAAACGCCTGGAGATATTAGGGTTTAGTACCTACATACCAAATTTCATGTGAATCGGACCAATAGTGTCCTCTCTGGTCGTGTATACATACAGACAGACTGACAGACAGACATCACTCTAAAAACACTTTTTTGGGTTCAGGCAGCACCAAAACAAAAAATTCCACTAAAAATATTTTTGGTTTCAGGGAGCACCAACACAGATAATTGCACTAAACATTTTTTTGGGGTTCTGGGAGCACCAAAACAGATAATTCAACTGAAAATTCAAATTCGAACATTTTTACGAAAGCAATAATACTTTCTCCATATACTACGTATAGGGTGGAGAAAGTAAAAATCAATTATGTAGCAAATAGTGTGCCATCAGAGCAGATACGAATCAGGAAGAAAGTGAGGGATTTAGAGGTAGTGAAGTGGGGAATGTACGCTATTGTGTACAACGTTTTGAAGACAGAGTTATTGTAAAACACATTCACTAAAGCACTGAAGAAAATAATGCTAAGAACAACAGAATTTAACAAAAATAATTATATACGGTAAGTCGAGCAGTAACAAAGATTAAAATTTGTTTGAACCAGAGAAAGATTCATTTTGAGATCTGATTAAAAAGTTATTTTTTAGCACTTCTAATAATGTTAAATAATTTATATTATATACAGTTGTGTACTTAATGGAAGAACTTATACAAATGCACACATTGCGAACAATCTTAATTCAGAAAAAAACTATCTTGAACCAACTCAGCTTACTGTATATTAACTAAAAATGTTTAACTTTTTTAGTCAGATTTCTAAATTTTTTTATACAAATTAATGTTAATAATTTTTAGCATTTTAAATTAAACATTGTTAATTAAAAGTATTACAAAATTTAATACTCATTTCTCAAACAAGCAGTTTGTTTGACAACCTGTATATACAAATTTAAAAAAATGTAGGGTCATTCAATTTTTTATTTTATTATTTAACATAACATGTCAAGAGTATAAACTGTGATCGAAATAACAAAGGTATGCACATTTAAGATACAATTTGAGGCTATAAAATGCTTAGCTAATTCATGTTCAAGAGATTTTAATATTGTCCAAAATTATGATATGAAATGGAGAATGTTTCGTTTATGTGATGTATTCAGTATTCATTTCAAGGTCTAGTCTTTATTTGTTGAAGCGTAGTTTGAGTATGTCGAATCTAACACAAACTTGACACCATATGCGTTCTGATTGAAAAAATAAATACTGGTTGTGAGATTTGTAGTAATACAAATTTTCAGAAATGCAATTTTTTAAACACCAGAAGTGTATCTCAATTTTGTTTAGTGATAAAAAAGATTGTGATTTATTTTTTCTTAAATACAAATTGTATGATTTATTTGAAAAAATAATAAACATTGGGCTGATAAATGTATACAAGAGGATATACTAAACTACATTTTGAAGCAAACATAATATCAAAATAAGTTGTCTTTCTTTTTACTCATTTCTGAAATTGGGTTTTAATAGAGAACCAAACTTTTAACTAGGTACACAGCTGACCTGGAGAATCTGTTAAATGTCAATATGCATTATGTCAGATCCCCTGGAAGCCTATTCAATCTTGCTTAGTTTCTTTATGTGTGGTCTTTTATACAATGTTAAGCCATTCACTCAAATTCTTTCAAATGAATCAAAAATAATAAATCCATATCTTTTTCATATCCATGTTTCTTTCATGGAACGTTTTTATAAGCGTGCTCATATTAAATACTTAACAAGGCTATTTTATAATTACTATTTTAAAAATATTAACTAGATTTATAATATAATTTATAAAGTTTTAAATTATCTAGATTCACCATACTTTAGCAACAACCCATTATCTGTAACTTCCGTCAGTCTGAATCACATCTGTCCACAATTAGTCCAAGTGTGACAGTTTATACATACACAGTGCTACCATCTATGATATGAATTCATAATGTATGGTTTATTGTTGTATTTGTGCTTACACAGCCAAAACAACTTGCCAAGTGTATTGCAGTGCTTATGATAGTATTTGTGCTCTGTCTGCTAATTTTTAGATATAAACTGGAGTTTCTTGGCCTGTCAGCAGTCTAAACATTGATGTTGGCATAGTTTTCATAAGTATCTATAAAAAAACAAATATTTTATCATAATACGATATGTAAGTAAGAATACAAGAAAACAAAATGATAATAATGACCACAAACAGCGAAGATTATAACTATGGATTTTGGAAGCACATTAACTTTGCTGAACTGCAAGTTTAATAATAACTTTATTGATTACAGAAAAACAAAAAATCCATTTAATTTATAATTTAAAAAAACTATAAACAAAATACAAATTATTTAAGGTGAAACTACAATGGTTTTGTTAACTGCTAGAACATAAACAGACTTGTTCATCTTAAAAATGCACATCTTTGCCACTGAATTTTACCTGGAATAATATCATTGCATATTACAAACATATCCTTCCACACAAATACATATATGACAGTTTCATGTATCAATCACGGAGTATATAAATAAGATGGAGAGAGCACTACTAGTATAAGCCTGTATAGCCGGTGAGGCCAAATTCTCCTATCTTTGTATGCCAAAATCCACCAAACTCGGTTGTTCGCGGCAAAAATTTTAGTTTTTCGCCTTTCATTTGTACCGCCTTTTGATTGACTTTGAATATAGGGAAATATGTGTAATTTGGCAGAAATGTTAATTGTAAATTTTCCCAGCCACCAGTATGCATCAAATTAGTTATATTTCATTCTTATTTTATTTACTAAACGTTAAAGTTTTATCAGTCAATGAAATAACGTTATTTTTAATAATACAATATACTGTGCAAAGAAAGGAATTGCTATTGGTGAAATGTAAAAAAAAATTCTTTATGAATTTTAAATTAGTCCACAGTTTAATAATAATTGCAATTTATTATAAGTTGTACTCTAGATTCATAACATTAATAATGCAGTATAATATGGTACATAAGTGTTGTAAATTAATAAAAACTTTTCATTACTAAAATAAATTATGTATAGGTTTAAGCAGTAAACAAAACACATTTCATCTCAGTTGTGCTACTTATGGATTTTTAGGAGAGGCCGTAAGTAATAAGCAGAAGCACCAAGCAATAAGGAAAGAAATGTTGACATTAAACCAAAAAGACTGATCAAGGTCAAAAGATTTGGTACGTAAGTGGCAATTGGTTACTCCTAGCAATTTTTGTGCTCTGAGTAAAAGAGTAATATTTTTTCTAGGTCAGATGTGTGAGAAAGACATCCTGGTATTGTTTTGGTACTATTTTTAGACACATCTGCTTCCACTCAAGGGTCTCGAGGTGTTTCATAGCCGCAGTCTACGAAATGAAAGTATTATCAGTATTGGTTTTGTTGCATACGACTATTTCTTGCTGTAATGAAACAGAGTGGTTCCCTGATCCCATTTAGTTTCATTACACGAGAACACGATAAAAACTGAGAGCATACGATAATTTTGGACCGGCAATGAGAGCGCCGGTTGCCTGTTTTACATTGTAAGATTCGCTGATCTTATTCCAATTGAACAACAGTCAACAATGTGATTTATTGCCTAGCTTCCTTAGTTGCATGCGGAAGTGAGTTTATTGTTCATCATTAGTTGTACTTTCTATTGTTCATGTTCCCCTGTATCTGGTTGCATGATAATTGAGGTTTTGTAAAAACATTCTAATTATAATATCGTGGAAACGTAAAGCACAAGGAAGAAATTTCCAATAAACATAATCTAAATGGTCAGTTAAAACACGGTCTTAGCGAGTTTTTCAAACATTTTAAACTTATTATG
>JAGFPH010021057.1:0-13666 GCA_018207615.1 Philaenus spumarius | reverse complement strand
AATGTGTTTTCTAACACCTTTTAATGTGTTTTCTAACACCTTTTAATCTGATAAAAAACACATTATCACTTTTTAATCTGTCAAAAACCCCATTAACAAATTTTAATGTGTTAAAAATGCACATTACTCTTACTTAATGTGTAAAAATACCTTAAATTTTGTTAATGTGTAGAAAAAAAACACATTAACTCTTCTTAATGTGTAGAGAAACACATTAACGTATCTTAATGTGTTATAAAACCCATTAACATGTTTTAATGTGTTAGCGACACTTTATCGCCGCTTAATGTGATAAAAAACACATTAACTGTTTCAGATTTGCATAAGCCTCGTCCAAGACTATAACGTCTGTCATATAGGATCGTACAAACATGTTTACATTTGATATCTAAGCTAAATGATTACTGTATATTAGTTTATCAGAAATGTAATTGCTAGTCGGTTCCTTTTATGTTGTTTACGCTTGATATCACTGTAGCTGATGCAATATTGAGATGTAGTTTCAACAGTCGGTTAGGTTACTTCAAAGCTATATTTTATTAATAATTAACACATTATTACTGTCGGCTACCTCTCAACTAACACAAACATTATAACTTTAATTGATTTGTTTTCGTAAACTGTTTAACGCAAATGTCATGTTGTTTTGATCAAAACAAGATGATGTAATATTACATCAGATTAGTTTAAATACTTTCTTTATTCTAAACACTAGTCGGTTCCTTGAAAGTTATCTTTATTTTGTTTGTGACTGATTCCAATGTAGCTGATGCAACATTGAGGTATAGTTTCAAAGCTAATTAATTTTGTCATTATTACTGTCGGCTATTTCTCTTTTTTTCGACAACACTTACTACATGGAAATAGATGAATGTACATTTAATGTTAAAAGTTATGGTATAACGTATAAAACATATAACGGATTGCCTTCAAGCATGGATTCGGTTTTTAGATATACTAACGGATTATTATATGTTTTTAAAAATAATTCTGTTTTTGAATTTAACGAATTTATAAATTCTGTAGTTAAGGTAGAAAAAAATAAGTTATCAATTTTTGGAATCAAATGTCTTAAACCACCTTTAAGCAATGCAAATATTTTAGTCAGAATTAAAAATCTCATAGATGAACATTTATTACGACTTTAAAAGTTTCAATACAGTCGGTTACTTCAAAGCTATCTTTTAAGTGTTATTGTAATAAATTTAAACATTTTATTAATTGATATGAGTTGTTTTTTATAAACTTGTGATAAAATTTGTGATTGGTTGAACATAGATTAAAAATTGTGCTACATTCAATCATGTTGAGGTTTCCATTCAGTAGCTTATTGCACTTCATCACGTTTGCTAGTTAAAAAGAAGATTCTGTGAAAGCGATGTCTGACAACGAAATTGATAGGTTAGTAACAAAGTTTAAAGGTCTAAAACTGTCTGACAACCGTAGCAGAGTTCATTTTCGAGATGATTTGAATACTATTCATTACGTCAACATCAATCCTATACATAAGGCCGCAAGAAATGGTAGTTGTTGGTTAAGATCAGCGGCAGATCGAGCAAAATACGAACGTGAAAACGAAGTTAACAGGTGGTTAGAAACAACAATTACAACACTGCAGGCACCGCCCAAGAAAAATCGAGCTGATTAATTGAATCTACTCTGTTAAAAATTGCAGTTAAGATGGGTTTTACAGCACAAAAAAGACTGGAAAGTATTATTAATCATCCGAATCTTTGCTCTTGTGGGGTAACCAGTGTACATTTAAACATACAGGAAGCGCAGTCGTATATTAATTATGGACTTTCGGAATTTGAACCTGTAACCGGTCATTATACAATGTGTTGCTGGTCTAATCCCCACTCCTTAGAGGGGCCTGATAAGTGTTTGTGTTCATTATTTGAGAGCCTTATTCAAGTGTCGTTGCGAGTCTTGGAAGGAACTAAAAAGTGTCACTTATAATGGAATTTATTTTAGATTTTCAAGGTTTTAAAAATGATGCAAATGAATTTATTGTTAAGGAGTTGGCGCTTATATCTACAGATGATACAGTGTACGAATTACATCTTTTTCGACCTCCTTTTGGTTTCAGTCAATTACCTATAAATTTACAAAAGCAAGTGATATGGTTAGAGAGACAGTACCATGGTCTTCGATGGGATTCTGGAATGAAATCGTATAATAGTCTGTTGGATTTATTTCGAAGCATCAACATAAGTGGAAATGTTTATGTTAAAGGAAGTGAAAAAAAATCATATATATCAAATTTGTTGACTGAATTTAATGTTAAAGTGATAAACTTTGATGATATAAATTGTCCTAATTTAAGTGTTTTAAAAAAACAATTTTGGAGTGATTTTTACAAACCATGTGTATTTGAACATAGTTCTAAAAATTGTGCTTACATTAATGTACATGTTTTATTACAATGGTGGAAATTAGAAAAATTAGTTTTGGATAGAATTACAGCAGTAAATTTAGCGATAAAAGAATGTTACACAAAACGATATAAAGGTATGCAAGATGAATTGATTAAATATTTACCTAAAGAATTCATTGTAAATCATTTTGAAAATGTAGAAGATATTTTTAACAAACTACCAATTGAATTAAGAACAGATTGCGACATATTAAACAGTTTTCCTTGTGTCAATCATAAAATGATCAATATGCCTTTACAATTAAAGAAAAAAGATTGTTTTTACTGTATACATAGATATGATAATTTTAATTTTAGTCAGTCACTGTAAAGCATGGATCGTGTTAACATGTGTTGTGGTATATTTAATTGTACGAAAGACGATTTAATAAATTCAGGTTTTTTTCGTACAAAATTGATGGATAGTATAGTGTGTTGTAGTTGTGGCTGGCGTCAAGCGTGTAATTCAAAATTAACAATTAGACTAATAACGTTTTTGCATAAAATATCAAATCCTGATTGTGTTCTAAGTTTAAATGTACCTGAACAGTTCAATCAGTATGTTTTCAATAAATTAGAAGTTATTGGTATTGAAAAAATAATGAGGGAATCATTTTCGAGCTGGCCGAAGTTATACCCAAATATTGAAGAGATGGTGCAAACGGGATTTTACTACATTGGATCAGATGATGATGTCACCTGTATCGACTGTGGAGTTACCTTAGGAGATTGGCAAGTAGATGATAATCCAAAATTAGAACATAAAAAGGCATCACCTGATTGTAAATTAGCAAATTTGTAAAAATAAATTGTAAATGTTTTTATGTCTGTGTCTGTTATTTTACCTTTGTTTGTTGAACTGTAAACATGAATATAAGAGGTGAAATCGCTAAGGAATTGCATAAACAAGTTCGTAGGAAATTTACTAGTCGTTATGTAGAACTTAAAGGTATTAATGACCTTTATCAAGCTGACCTTGTAGAGATGATTCCATTTGCTAGAATCAATAAAGGTTATAAGTATATTTTGGTAGTAATAAATTGTTTTAGTAAATATGCTATCGCAGTGCCAGTAAAAACAAAAACTGCAATTGAACTTGAATCCTCATTAAAACCTATTTTTGACAAGTATCCTATGAAACATTTCCAGACAGATCATGGCACAGAATTTTATAATTCAAAAGTAAAATCTTTATTAGATAAATACAATATAAACCATTATTCTACTTTTTCTGATAAAAAAGCTTCTATAGTTGAAAGATTGAATAGAACGTTGAAAGGGAAAATGTGGCAAAGTTTTAGTGAACAAGGTAATTACAAATGGTTGCATTTACTTCCAATTATAGTTGATAAATATAATAATACGTTTCACAGAACAATTGGTATGAAACCGATAGAGGTTACCAAGGAAAACGAAAATCTAGTATTAAAAAGAATAATAAAAAATAGAAAAATTAAATTAAATCGCAGCAGAAAGTTTAATGTTGGAGACAAGGTAAGAATAAGTAGATATAAAAAACCATTTACTAAAGGTTATTTACCAAATTGGAGTAATGAAGTGTACACAGTGTGGAAAATTCTACCTACAGTTCCAGTTACGTATTCAATAAAAGATGAAACAGGAAGTTTAATAAAAAGAGGATTTTATCAAGAAGAATTGAGTAAAACAAAATACGGTGATACATATTTAATAGAAAAGGTTTTACGTAAAAAAGGAAACAAGTTGTTAGTTCGTTGGTTAGGTTTTGATAGTTCGAAAGATACTTGGATTAGTGCTAAGGATTTGATATGAAATTTGTAAAACAATCTAATCGGTTATCAATTATAAATTTAGACACTTTAGTCACACCAATTATGAATAATAAAAATAAGAAACATGGAATGTTGTTACCTAATAGTATCAGATGTATTGTATGTGGTCCTTCTAATACTGGAAAAACAAATTTAATAATAAATTTATTGATTTCTCCAAACGGGTTGTATTTTAAAAATATTTATGTGTTTTCCAAATCACTGTATCAACCTAAATATAAATTATTACGTTGTATTATAGATGGTATACCAGAGATTGAATATCATGCGTTCAAGGAAAATGATGAAATTCCTTATCCAAATGACGTAAAGTCCAATTCAATTATGATATTTGATGACGTAGCTTGTGAAAAACAAAATAACATTAGAAATTATTTTACAATGGGACGTCATAATAACATAGACATATTTTATTTGTGCCAAACATACAGTTGCATACCAAAACAATTAATCAGAGATAATGCAAACCTTTTGGTGTTATTTAAGCAGGATGAAAGAAACTTACATCACGTGTTTAGAGACCACATTAATAATGACATGACATTCGAAAAATTTAAAGAAATATGTGCAAAAGTGTGGAAGAAAAATAATAATGCATTTATTGTAATTGATAAGGAGAGGGATATAAAGAAAGGACGTTATCGTATCGGATTTGACACATTCATTATTATTTAAGCTCCCCTCTCCAATTGACTTACTAGTTCTGTGAGTTATTTATAATTTTATTGTTAGAGTGTTCAGTATGTCGAATGATTCTTTAGAGGAAGCAGTTGATGAGAAAATTGTTCTCGAAATAAATAAACTGCGTAAAATAATTAAAGCCAAACACCGAGCTCTCACACGAGATATAATGGAAGGCGAACAGCTGTTGGAGAAACAATTTACGTCTATTACAGAACCTCTCAAAAAACTTGTAGATGCTAAGGAAATTGAAGGAGAACATAAAGTAGCCGTTAAAAGAAGGTACGTCATGTATTCGTCGGAAGAAGAAGAAGAAGCACTAGATCCGGACATATTTCCAGAAAAACGAAAAACATTCGAACCGCCTCAAGGTGAAAAACGCAAGAAATTGGTGAATACAAGTTTGGATCATTATGCTGACGATTATGAGGATTACGACTATGAAGATATTGCTCAAACTGAAAGTCGTAAACGTAGAATGTTAAGACACGAGCCTCCCATGGATGATGAAGAAATTCCAGATAACGCTATGGAAGTAGAAACTTCAAAAACACCACCGTTGACAGCATTACCCGAAACCGTTTATGAATCGATTGAAACGGGAGAAGATTTAATTAAGACGCCAGAAGGTAGAAAAAGTATTACTAGTTTTATTAATGATACTTTTTCAGGCCCTATATCAAGAATATACTTTACTAAATTGATAGATGGTGGTAAAAAAATTGACAAGACATTTGGAATACACGTGAATGGTAACATTTGGATGTTGGGAGATAAAGTGGTCGATTTAAATGGAGACGATCTGATTATTAATGATAAACGTTACACAGGAACAATGGGGCTATACGAATTAATTATTATGGCTGAACCGGATCCTTATACTTTTAGCCAAGAAGACTTACAAGCCTACAGTGAAATTTTAAAAGATACAAATGTATACAGACAAAATAATTCGGCAATAGGAAAGATTAAATCCAGCAGAAGTAAAAAATATAAGAATATTATAGCCAAATTAGTAGGTCCAGCGACTGGTGAAGGTCTAAAAACTAAAGGAAAGTCTAAATGTAACAGAAGTAAACAATTAAAGAAAGTAATATCTAAATTAATAGGTCCGATGATTGGTGAAGGTTTGAATATCAATTCAGATATGGTAGTTACTGATAAAAAACCAGAGTACATATATTGGAACGATCCAAATGAACTTTGTGAAAGGTTAAAATTGTTAATAGCTTCCCAGCAAGCGGGTAACACGAGTCATACAAACGAGATCAATTCTATTCTTGAAGAATTAGTTGAAGGTAGCATACTAATAAAACTGTGAGTGTAAAGAAATTCTGTTGTCATATGCATACAAAATAAATCAACACCCATCCGGTCCATCAAGCAGAGGTTTTAATTTGCAGAACAAAAAATGTTACAATGTTAAAGACGCAGTTAAAAACGGTGTATACTATAGTAAGCTAGCGGACAGTACGGGTCATAAAAAGATATTAATTCTATTCTTGAAGAATCAAATAAAACCATGAGTGTAGACAAATTCGGTCGTCATATGCATACCACATCAAAAAGAAATCGCGGTCTACCCGGTCCACCAGGCAGAGGTTTCGAATTAACCCCGAATGGAAATTATAATATACAGAACAAAAAATTATGTAATGTTAACCATCCTTCTGGCGAAAAAGATGCGGTTAATTTGCATACAATGAGAAAAGAATGTTTGTGTACAGATAATAAAAACAATGTATACAACGGTCAAATGAAATTAATAAGAAATATTGCACCACCTGTACAAGATAATGATGTTGTAACTAAAAAATATTTTCATGAAAATTCGATTTATACAAAGGATTCAAGGAATGCGTTGAATTTTAATAAGAAACGATTAAATAATATAGTGACAGAAGAACTAGATGATGCTGCAACCTTGAAACGCGTATTTCAAGTTGTATATTTATCATACGCTAGGGATCAAAGAGACAAACATCAATTGATTGAAACTTATGACGAGTGGGTTAAGAAGTTATCGTGGTTACCACCACAATCACCATTACCACAATCTTCAGTTTAGTAAGAAATGCGACGTCATCGAGGAAGTGGTCTCATCGGAGATGCATTAAATAAAGTTATTGACGTACTTCCGATTGAATTACATTTACCAGGCTATCAATATTGCGGACCTGGAACGAAACTCACTAAACGTTTGCAGCGAGGTGATCCAGGTATTAATAAATTAGATGCCGCTTGTAAAGCACATGATATAGTCTACAATAAGTACAAAGATACCAATAATAGAGCCATTGCGGACAAAGAACTCGTGGAGAGAGCTTGGGAACGTGTAAAAGCTAGTGATAGTAGTTTAGGTGAAAAATCAGCAGCGTGGGCGGTAACCAACATAATGAAAGCTAAACGTAAGTTTGGTGGTGGAATTGTAAAAAGTAAAAAAGTAAAAAAATCCGATGTGACGACAAATAAGAAAGTAATTTCAATGCTTACGGATATTAAAAAGAAAATGAAAAATTTAAAAGGCAAAGGTCTGTACGTACGTCCATACAAAGGAGATGGTTATAAAAAGAAAAAAAAACGTCGTACTCGATGAAATTAATTAACTCAATACCCATTCAACCTTTATCGACCCTAGACTTACTAGAGTATGCAGAGAAATTAAACATTCCACATTTTAGAGGTGTTTTCATGCGTGACACATTGCCGAAAAAAGGACCATTGTATAACGAATCAGCTATAGTAAACTTGGACAGTTTCAGAGGAATCGGCACTCATTGGGTTTGTTACAAAAAACGTGGAAATATTGTTCAATATTTTGATAGTTTTGGAAATTTAAGACCGCCAACGGAATTAGTAAAATATTTTAATTCAAAACAACGACTTACAATTAATTTCAATTACTCTTCTCGTCAAAACTTTAATACAGTTAATTGCGGTCATTTGTGTTTAGAATTTCTTGTAACACCATGATTTGTCTGTCCGGCAGAAGTTCATACTTTACGTGTGATTTCTTTCCTCCCATCGATTTATCTACATCACAGAAATGGGAAATAGGACTGATTGACTTAATGACATATAATTCAATACCAAATATTGAAGAAAATATCAACGATAAAATGTATTTTGGATCAAATGAATCGATTACGCTGCCAGAAGGAACATACGAAATTGAAGATATACAAGACTATATAAATAAAGAATTGAGAGATAAAAAAAGTAAAACAAAACTTATAATAAAGCCAAACAATAACACTCTAAAAACCGAAATTTATTGTAATAATGAAATTGAATTCAAAAGTGGAAGTATTGCTTCGCTATTAGGTTTTAAAGAAAACGATAAACTAAAAGAAAATATATGGCATATCTCTCCGAATCAAGCCGCTATTGTTAAAGTGGACGTCATACGTATTGCGTGTGATATAGTTAGAAGCTCTTACAGAGACGGTGTTGAAGGTCACATATTGCATGAATTTTATCCTGTAGTAGAACCAGGATTTAAAATAGTTGAAAAACCAGCTCATGTTATTTATTTACCAATAATCACGCAAGGTTTACTTTATAAGATCAACATTAAATTAGAAGATCAATACGGAAATTTAGTTAATTTTAGAAACGAAAATATAATCATTCGTCTTCATTTAAGAAGTTCAAAATAAAATTACACCATGGGATTTATCTTTTCAGCCGCTCATATGCCAAAAATGGTAGCAAATAAAAATACAACTGTTTTAAAAAGCGTCATTCCTCGATCAAGACTCAGTGCGTTAACATTAAGCAACAGTATATTTCTCAGATCCATTCCCGGATACAAATTGAATAATATAAAACAAAATGAACCATATATTAGACGTTGATTCTTCAATTCTTAAAAATGACACCATAGTTGATTTCGAATGGCATTCGCATAACCCATATTCTTCAAATTCTTTCGGCAATAGCGATGAAATAAGAATTCCCGTCCATCAGCAAGACGTATATACGTTACCAAATAAAAGTTTTTTAATCGTAGAAGGGAATATAATAAAAAGCGATGGAACCGAGGACGCTACAACAGCATTAGTTAATAACGCAATTGCGTTTATGTTTGAAGAAATAAGGTATGAACTTTGTGGAACGGAAATCGATAGAGTTAAGAATGTGGGTATTACGACTTTAATGAAGAATCTATTGACCTTGAGGCCTAATGACAAAAACGCAATGGGAAATTATGCTTGGACAGCGGATACTCAGCCTCTATCCGATAAAGGAAGTTTTACGTTTTGCATACCTCTACGTATTTTACTAGGTTTTGCCGAAGACTATAAACATATAATTTTGAATGTTAAACAGGAGTTAGTGTTATTAAGATCTTCTTCTGATAAAAATGCAATATTGCAAACAACTCAACAGGATTGTAAAATTAAAATTTCAAAAATAGTATGGAAAATGCCTTATGTACGTGTCGACGATGAAGTGAAATTATCATTACTGCATTTGATAAACAAGGATGAAATAATATCCATACCATTCAGACGTTGGCAAATGCACGAGTACCCCTCATTACCAAAAAGTAAATTTCAAACCTGGACTGTGAAAACTTCTACTATGTTGGAGAAACCTCGATACGTTATTGTTGCTTTTCAAACCAATAGAAAAGATAATGCAACCTCTAATGCTTCACATTTTGATTTGTGCAATATTGAAAACATTAAACTTTACTTGAATTCAAAATATTATCCATATGATAATATTAATGGAAATAAGGCTATTCTATACGATTCTTTTGCTAGGTTCCAGTCATCCTACTATCAAGGAAGCGATGATCAGCCACTCGTAGATCGACTGACATGGGCACTGAAAACACCTCTTTTTGTAATAGACTGTTCGAAACAAGAAGAATCATTAAAAACTGGATCGTTGGACGTAAGAATTGAATTGCAGACAACAACAGATTTTGCGGAAGACACTGCTTGCTATTGTTTAATTATTCATGATGCACTTGTAAAATACTCACCTCTGTCTGGAATCGTTAAGAAAATAATGTAAAGGAAATGATAAATAATTTTTTTTTAACAATATACCTGCAGTAGTTTATTAAACATATACAAAATATTTTAAGAATTTCTCAAAAGATATTTGAAACAAACAGAAGGTTTACAAAGTTCTCTTAAAGACATAATTTCTCTACCCATCACATATTCCCGATTTTCATCTTCATTATATATTTTAAACAATGGTGTAGTAATGCACTTGTCACACCAATTTTCAGAATTCCATATTATCTCTGTTAACAGAAAACCTCCGTCAACATATTTTTTAAAATAGTCAAAACCTGCTAGTTTGCTATTAAAATCATTTTCAAACACAACAATTTCACTGAAACAGACTCTACATAATCGTATGGATCTGTTTTTATAATAATAAGAGTGTAATAGTACGTAATTTTTCTCGTATGCAAATTCTGGTACTTTATTAGGATGATTCATTAACATTAAAAAATCTTCACTTTTAATTTTATCAAAATTTATATTTAAGTAATCGTAACCTTTTATATCACATTTTAAATTAAACCACACATTTTTATAATTATTTTTTAAATAATGTTTTATAGTGAGCGGTAATTCAAGTCTATCTATATTTTCAAAATTCACAGTTTGAGCACACACTTGGGTACAGCACAAGTCAAATAAACTTAACATCTTTATTGGATAGTTGAAGATTGAAGGTTAAGTATGAACACAATAGAGACACTGAAACAATTAAGTTTTAATAAGTATAATCAGTTACATTGAATTATACAAAACATTTAATATTTATTTTAACAAATAATGTCCATATGAAACAGTATTGACTCCATCATCACATAAGTTTATAAACACAGTATAATCAGTTACATTGAATTATACAAAACATTTTGTAAATATTTATTTTAACAAATAATGACCATATGTAACAGTATTGACTCCATCATCACAGATTATACGTTTATCATCATGGACACTTAAAGCTATTTTGTTTACAGTAATAGTTTCTACACAATGTTTCTTAGATCTAAACAATCTACATTCTTTCCTTATTGTTGTAAAATAGTTTAAACAATTAGTGTAATCATCAAAAGAAATTTGGTTTTTAACAACTGATTTTGTTATACCTTTTGCTTTTTTTTTGTACTTGCATTATACCTTTATCGTTGATAGTTAAAAAAGAATACAATTTTGGTCTCAAACCTACAAATTTATAAATGGGTATACTGTTACATTCATCTTTAAATTTTCCTAAAGTTTTTTTATTATGATTAAAATAAGAACAATGTTCAATTGGATAATCCGAAGTATCAAAATAATCTTTCAACTCAGGTGACAAGATATCTTTATATATGTCGTCAGTAAAGATTTCTAAGAAGAAGCTATCTGTATCTATGTAAAAAAGATTCATTTTGTTTATATCATACTTTAAACGTAATACATTATAATAAAAATCATACATCAATGATTTACTCAATTCCAATACAGTAAATCCTATATAAATAGGTTTATCAAATACAACTGATTCTTTAGCGTTACGCACAGCACACAAACTTGTATCATAAATTATTGATTCTATATACGTAGGTTTACATACAAGCTTATTTAATCTTTTTTCTGTATTTACTAATTCAATCAACTGTCGTTTCCTAATATTTTCTATAGTTTTGCCAAACATAGCATTATTTAAGAGTTTGTAAAATTCTTTGTCAAATGAATTTTGCGCTAATTTGCGTTTTTCAGTATTAAACATGATGTAAGGCTTTAACCAATCATCTTGATTAAATTTTAAAATTCTATGTATTTTCTTTAATACTAAACCATTTTTAATTGCTTGTTTTAAAATTACAAAATGTACAATATAATTTGTTTTATCTTCTAAAGTAGTTAACAATTTTTTATGTTTTTCTTGAGGTGGACATTTATTTTCAGCAAGGAATGGAAATTCGTTATGCTCATCATGATATTTTTCTGGGTATTCTACGTCTACTTCAAGTATATAACCTTGTGGTGCATCATCTGCTATAGACATGATATCAAAATTATCCAAGTTTTTTTTTCCATTTAAAACCATCTTTTGGTATAGGTTTACACATAGAAAAGCCATATAAATTATTGCAATCTATATACATTAAATATGAAATAGGCTCATTTGCATTAAAATTATTTTCTATATATGGGTTGTTAGCTTCTGCATAACGTTTTACACACAGTGATATTCCTCCTCTTATACCTCTTTCTATAAATAAATACATATCATAGTCGGTAAATAACTCAAGTTCAACATTTGTAAACTTTAACATAGCATCAAACGTAAAACTTGGTAGTGTTAGATAATGAGCACAATCTAAATTATAATTATTGATACAAAGAGTTCTGAAATTTTCAAAAATATCACTTAATAATAACACATCAATTTTTAAGTACAAATCGCTATATTCACCTAAGGTTTTACATTTAAAATGATACCATACATTTTTTGCAAATAAATATTCCTCATCACTAATGTCTGAATCTTGTAAGCTATTATGAAAACATTCTTTCGATGGTAGTTCCAATTCATCGAGCTTGTTCCAAGAACTAGTGTATTCATATGGATATACGCCTTTTCTTGTAACAAACTGTAAATCTTCAGCAACAAAATGTTTTTTAATATGATTAAACTGATCCATAGCTAAATATCCAGACAGTGAACTTAGACTAGCATTTAAAAATTTAAATGAATCAACAAACCTTAAAGTTATACCGTTAGCGGTTTGTTTAGAAAATGAAATATATTTTTCAGATGAATTCGGTATAATATTAATTCTTTGAGAGTCACAACCTAATTGTTTTATAATAAAGTGTGTATCATAATTAGAACTACCATGTATAAATATTGGTAAGTACTTTTGATTTTGTCTTTTTAAGTTACACTCGTTACACAAAACAGATCGAAATTTTCCTGTATAGTGACAATGATCGCGTACTTTGCGATGCAACATTGTAAATAAACTATTACACATTTCACAGTTAGTTGTATTTTTAAATTTTAAAAATTCTTCGTTAGTGAGAGGTGACATTGTCTTCTTATCATTAAATAAATTACCAATTAAATTAGATATTTCAATTAAGTAAGACATAAATTTTTTGTCTGCATTTTCACCTCTATAAATAAACGGTTCTTTAGGTAATTTATCAATCATATCTTGAGGTAATACATTTTCATCAACTACAACATATACACAAAAACTCATTGGTTCATGAATATCATTAATAAATGTATATTTTGTCAATCTTTCATTTTTGACTCTTAGTAAACATTCAAAATCTGCATAGATAACAATGGGTAAACGAAAACTGTAATGAAAATTTTTAAATTTCAACTGAGGAACTGATTCAAAATCAATATTTGTTTTTGGTTCAGGCATTACAGCTCTTACTGGTTTATTTGGAATACAAGTTTTAATATGGTCTTTTAATTTATTATTACGATTGCGACCTTGATAAAAAGTGAAACATCTTTTGCAAATAGCCTTCTGATGCTCGTTTGCATTTAACTGTGCACTAACTAATCGAGAAAATTGACTTATATAACAATAATGACTCGTTCCTCTATTCTCATTTGTTAATAACAATAAATCAAAATGATTTTCTTTTTCAAAGCTACTTATCCTAAGAGGATACACTATATTTTCATTATTTATACCGTAAACATTAATTGAAACATTTTCATTATTTTTTTCGAATTTATCAATTTGCTTTATCGGTGT
>JAGFPH010021054.1:0-13669 GCA_018207615.1 Philaenus spumarius | reverse complement strand
CCAGCTGTTTTATTATATTTTGATTTTATATTGTTTAGTTTTAAAATTTCTATAACTTTAACCGTATGTTAAATATGTCGGTCAACTTTCTAAGTTTTTGAAAACAAAAAAATTTCAATACATTTTATTCTTGTGTGTTTTTTTAATATCCCACTTGTAGTAGGGCCTTTAAGTTTTATAATATAACTTATGATGTACTTTTAATTGTTAAATCAAGTTATAAACTTAGTTAGGCTCATATCTACTATTTCTAATTGAAAGAATTCAATCAATAGTGTTGGTCGTATTAATAATAAGTATCAGCTTATAATTAACACTAAATTTTTAAATAATAATATTCTTAAAATTTAACAAACTTCAATGTACATGTTTACTAAAATCTTTGCAACTGTTCTAGATCTGTTTAAAATCTTAAGAACTCAGACGTAAAAAAATTACTAATTTCGTTAGTTAAATAATTAGATAATTTTGGTTTATAATGATGAATTGAATTGATATATATTATAGTTTGTTTTGATGTATTGATAATATTTACATTTATTTTTCTTGTATGTAAATATATGTATATTGGTTTTAAGAGAATAAATACAGTTTAAAGAAAAAATAAAGTATTTAAACAAATAGTTATGAAGTTCCTTGCTGAATTGTTTACACATATTCCCTAAGCATAAATATAATATATTATACAGAATAATTATGAATACAATATGTTAGTTACTGAATTTTCAGGTCAGAATTTGGGATTTTTTACCTTATACTGTCTAAATAAAATATCGCAAACAAGGACATGAATTATCTTTTGTATATAACTTGGTTTAAAAATTATGAAGATGATATAAACTACGAGATGAAATTGTCGGATTTTGCTTTTGGTAAAGTGGTTGTGTGTATACGCATAGGTTTAGTAATGTTATATTCATTTATACTACAATTAATTGTCAAACCCAGCCAAAATAAGAAAACTTTCTTCATCACTCGCAGCTTCATAAATTCCATTCCAGCTTTAGGTAAGGTATTTACGGTCCCTCTGTGTCGGAGTATTAGTTCCAAAAGTTTTACTACACACGTCGACGCAGGGTCTAGATTGAAATGTAAATCATGCTTTTTCCTTTGCCTTCCAATGGTGTTAAAATACATAAAATAAGTATTAGCTGATGTCACAAACCACAAACTTGGTATGCTATGCATTTTAGAATTTCACACACCTAACGGAAACAAATAATGGCTGATATACAAAAATATTAATATCTCTGGTTTTAGTTATTCTTTAGGTTACAATTTAAATTTGTGTGTAGCCTTAGTACTTTTAAATAAGTTGTCAACAGCTAAATAAGAATAGGAAGTACACTGTTTTAACCTGTAAATTTAAAAGTTTAATTGAAAGCAAAGCGATCACGTAACAATGATTGTTTGCATGATAGACAAATAATATATCAACATTAGATAAAATGATCAACTACTAGACTTTTTCTGGGGACATTCAATAAAGACACATTTTAAAATGTAAAAAGATCGTATCCTTACAACCAATGCTACAACTTCGTGGCGGAACACTTTTATACGTTATTGGTTTTTATTTTCCTTTTGAGATTGGATTTGATTAGTCCATGATTAACTTTAAATGGTATTTTAAATTTCTGTTTCAGCAAATTCTTGTTTTCAGCACTGATTTTATTTTAATAAAATTATATCTGCAATTGCAGAATAAATAATTTTCTTTATTGGAATATCATTTTTAGTAAAACCGACGTTTTATATAGTATTATTAAATTGCACCTAGGAGAAAATTTACTGGGATTACAGTAACATAATTGTACCCACTTAATAGTTAACGACATTCGTAAGAAACAGTTCTTTTCCATTTAAATATTCCCAAACATTTGCAGTGTATTCAGTGAAATATTGTTTTCCATCCATTCTAATATCAGTTCAAGTTTTTGACAAGAACAGTTTTCACATAATAAAAAAGGTTAGACTTATTGATCTGTTTAGACTGTAAATAACGCTGTGTTTCCACCCAATAATGTGTTAAGCTATACTATATAAGGTGAAATAAATGTACCAATTACGTTTTCATTACTGTGTTGTCAAAAGAAATATTTGTGTTTGAGAAGAGAAGTATTAATCAACACAAGAGAGAAGTATTTAGTTCTCGAAATATTATTTCACGGTTAAATTCATACATGCAATAAAAACACAATGAACTTAAAACTAACAAAACATAATCTACCTAGCCAAACTGAAGAAATAATTACTATGTTTATTCTAAATATACAATTGCCTATAATTAATTGATGTGTTTAGATAGTGTAATAACGTTTAATAAGCATGCGTACTAATTGAAAATGCATGTCTCATGTATCTTCGACAGATGTTTTATTACTAATAGATTTGAACTAAATGCGTATCATCGTTTTAATTAGTATCTTTAAAATGCAAATGATACAAATGAGATGTAGTTATTTCTTTATATTGGCGATATAGTGTGTCATGAATTAATTAAAACTTATTAACTCATTGAAACCGTTGGGAAATCATCGGAACTATTCAAATACAGACTCATTTAATTAACCTTTCCAATTATTGTAATCAATTTAGTTCTCTTAGTATATTTAATTTGTTTAAATTATTATTATTTCGACAGTTATTAAAAGAGTTCAAGAAATATTTATAAACTAGGGGAGGCCCCTGCATGGTCCGCACGCCAACCCCCGATGGAACCTTCTAAAAACATATGTTAGGTTTTATTTATAATAAAGGTAAGATGGTAAATCATGTTAAATGTTAAATCAAATTATTTCGTATGTTTTATAACTACAGTTATAATAAAAGTTAAATAACCAGTAAGGCTCAGGTGTAGGCCTACACTTAATCAAAAACCTAACCAAAATGTTACTCACTATCAATTACCGTATATTATCAATAAATAGGTCTGCAATATGTCTTATTTATTTTTAATTAGGATGTAACATAGTTTTTTCTTATTTTTAAATTCCTTAACGCAAGTTTTTATTGGTTTGTGTGTGTTGAAACATGTGGTGGTTCAGTATAGGCATAACTTAAAACATTATTTTGTACTAAAAGCTGGACATCCGAATCAACTGTATTACCTGTTATTTAAAAATCATTATTTACATCCACGAAAGCCGCTGGATTAGTTTGCTTCTTATTATAAACTGCTGTTTTGTATAGAAATGGTTTTTAAATTATTATTATTATAAACATTATTATTATTATTATTATTATTATTATTATTACTATAAACATCCTTATTTACGTCCACGAAAGCAGTTGAATTAGTTTGTTTCTTATTATAAACAGCAGTTTTGTATAGAAATGGTTTTTAAATTCGTTTCATGTTAATCTTGTGGGGAAAACCCGACCTTTGAGATTAGCTCACACCATTAGGGATAAGAATTTTTGACATCTAAAACCTTATTGCAAAAGAGAAGAATTTTTTTACAACTCAAACATAAAATTTGGTCCAGAATTAAGGGAGGAGTTGTGTTCACAAAAACCTGCTTCAAGTATTATATAGGCTACAAGGATAATGATTGTACTTGACTTTTAACAAGAAATAATTCCCCTGAGTACTAAAAGTATCAGGGTGTATCAGAGCGGGTGGCCAGCTTGTATAGCTTTAAAACAAGAATACTTAGACATTTAGTCTAAACTGATAACCCCCTATTTCGACCCCAAGGAGTTCAGGAAAATGTTTTCTACCCTCTAAAATGAACCAAAAGGGTAATTTTTGGGGGTGGGGGTTGGTTTTTGTGAAATTTTCAAATGTAAAGTTATATTGTGTTGTACCTCGTTTTAAAGGTCTCGGTACACTGAACATTAAAACATTTTTTTTAAAATTTATTTTGCACCGTCAATACAGGGTGGCCTGAAACATTATAAAAACTTAAGTTTACATATCTTTTTACATCTGACATAAAAAATTGTTTTAACAGTTACAATTTTTAAAGTACATTGACAAAGATGTGACCTTTCAAACAATACCTAATTTTGGTAGGTTTTCTCAAATTTTTAGCAGGTTTCAAAATTTACAACATTCAGAAGTTTAAAAAGTCAATATCTCAAAATTTTCAAATTGCAATGTGGGTCATCTTACATATCAAATTGAAGCCCTTATAATTATCAACATTTTTCATATTTGAATTTTTTTCATTTCTCTATTGGCTTAAAATTTACAGAAAAATATTGTTTTTCTTTGTGTACGGTATAAGTAGGCTTAAAAAATAACTGCTACCGGTTAATTCCGTGGAACAACTTACAGGTGTTCAAATTGTCGTCCATTTTTTTCCATACACAAATCAACATGTATTGAGAAAAACAATACAAAACAATTCCTGAACTCCTTGGGGTCGAAATAGGGGGTTATCAGTTTAGACTAAATGTCTAAGTATTCTCGTTTCAATGCTATACAAGCCGGCCACCCGCTCTGATACATCCTGTATTATTCTCATAAAAATATCTTATCTTCTAAAGCGAGAGATAATTGTTTGTCTGCTAAATGGATCTGGAATCTCCGTCTAAGGATTTTTGATTTTTTGATTTTATATTAGGCTTTTGGCCACGAGAAATCGATTGGAAATGGTCACCAGTCTGGGAAAATTCGTTTTCTACGTCTTTTTATTAAATTAAAAAGTGAAATTTGTCCATTTTAAACAATACAAAGCACAGCTGATGCAAATGTTTTCAATGCCATTACAATAATCATCTGCTTTCTTTTAAACTGTATATTTTATTAGAGGTAAGCCTAATGTTGTATCTATTTATAGTTACCATGGCAACGAATACATAATAAACATACCCTTTATTTAGTTTTTTAATGTTATAGGCCTAACCTAAACGATGTTCACGGAAATTTGCAATAATAGTAGTTATTGACGTGAGCGAACTAGGCCCTAGGAATAAATCGATATTGAAATAATACTTTAATTTAGGCCTGACTTATTTCTGAGGCATAGCGTTGAGATTGTGGTTAATCCTTTAAACTGTATTTTTATTACAGGTAAGCCTAATGTTGTATATACCCTTTATTTAGTTGTTTTATGTTATAGGCCTAACCTCAAAACTCAATAATCCAATATTTATTATTGAAATCATAGCCCTGCTTATAGTCGAGCTTTAGCTCGGTCTCCAGGTACTGTTTATTGCTTAAACGTGTTTTATCGACAAAGTATAAAAATTTACAGAGATATCCTAATTTTGTTTAATTTTTTTTAAGCTAGAAATATCGACTCCATATTTGGTCCTGTACAAAAATTCTAAACAAAATTTTGTGTGTCGTCGGATTTACATTTTACGTTGACTTAGATATTGCATAATTGGTTTTGGATGTAACAATTTAACTCAAGAACTTCTTGTACGGTTGAGGTGAAACGTTTACTAGTCTGTCAACAATCATCTTCTGGAAAATGTGTTTTTATGTGCATTTTACACTTACAAACTTAGTATGAAATTGTTACAAGCTAGCCATTAGTAAAACGTTCGTAGAAAATAAGAAATTGTGTTAACATAGTTTTATTAAAGACTGAATAAATTATATGAACATTGTAGGAAAGTTTTTATGATAGCAATAATTATATATTTGTAACTAATAACTATTTTGCAGAGTTATAGTTTACTTTTATTCGTGTTTATAATGTTTTAGTATTTGCAAATGTACAACCGAAAATAAATGTTAAAAAATGTAGATGTAAGTGAAAACAAAAATTGGATACGAAAAGGATTTAGTACACATATTAAAATAGTAGATGAAAACTTAAGGAACAATAAATGTCCACATTAGTATGAATAAATGCGACTCTTGAAAAACACAACGAGGAAAATATTGATCTACATTTTATGACAATGTACTATAAAAAATACTAGGTTTATGGTTATCTTGGCCAAAGTTGAATAATTTACCACAGTGGTAAATAGAACTGAAACAAAGAGGAAACGTTCATATCGTTTATCTACTTCAACCCTTACAAATTCAACAACCCATTTATTATTTTGCTTTTTACTTTCTCCCCCCTATACGTAGTACATGGAGAAAGTATTGTTTTCGTCCAAATTTTCGAATTTGAATTTTTAGTGGACTTATCTGTTTTGGTGCTCCCTGAACCCCAAACAAGTAGTTTTTTGGTGATGTCTGTCTGTATGTCTGTTAGGATATGTACAGAGCTGGAGACCATGCAAACGGCCCGAATTTGATGAAATTTGGTATGTAGGTGTAGTTCTGAAATATTTCCAGTCGTTTTTTTTCACTTTTTCAAATTTTAGATTTTTAATGGGTTTTACCCCCCAAAAATGGCCAAAAACCAAGAAAAATCTAAATTTCTCAAAATCGGCTCTAACGATTTTGATAAAAATTGGCTTATTTGTAGGCCTTAATGGTAACTACCATATTCAAAAGACCGCATCTTTCTAAAAATTCTCGTTTAGGTAATAATATATATAACTGATTTTTGGGGGTTTTTGGCCAAAAAGAGGGTTGTATTTTAAAAAATTGCGTGCATATTTACAGGCCTAATTGACATGTTTGGTGCAAATTTGTTCGAAATCTATCGAATAGTTTTAATAATAACAATATTATAATATAATATCATTGTATTGGATAACCTAAATGATCTATGATAATATGGATGTGTGTTACATGCATCTAATATTTTCCATGGTATGTCCTACTTTTGCAATTATTTGTTTTGGTGCTCCCTGAACCCAAAAAAGTTGTTTTTTGGTGATGTCTGTCTGTGTGTCTGTTAGGATGTGTACAGAGCTGGAGACCATAACAAAGGTCCGATTTTGATGAAATTTGATATGTAGGTGTAGTTCTGGAATATCTCCAGTCGTTTTTTTTATTTTTTCAAATTTTAGATTTTTAATGGGTTTTACCCCCCATAAATGGCCAAAAACCATGAAAAATCTAAATTTATCAAAAACGGCTCTAACGATTTTGATAAAATTTTGCTCTGAATAGTATTACCTACCATATGCAAAAGACCGCATCTTTCTACAAATTTTCGATAAGGTAATAATAATAACTGATTTTGGGGGTTTTTGGACAAAAAAGGGGTTACAGGCCTAATTGACATGTTTGATGCAAATTTGTTCAAAATCTATCGAATAGTTTTAATAATAATAATATAATATGGATGTGTGTTACTTGCATCTAATGTTTTCCATGGTATGTCCTACTTTTGCAATTCTAAATAACCTTCTATGCTCCTCTTATGAAGGTATAAAGTTTCAACTGGGAGAAAGTATGCTGCAGTTATCTGGTACCGTTTATTATAATTATAATATTTATAATTTTTATACAGTTTCAGTTTGCCCGAAAAATCGTGTTGTACTATTTGTAGTATTTATAGGCCTATTGTTAATTAGTTCCAGAAAGCGTTCTTATTAGTGCGATAGATTTCTATTTACCCAAATGATATTGCAATTTGAATTCGCAAAACAAAACAAATCTTCCAAGGCAAACAAAACTACAAACTCCTTTATTGATAGAAAAAATTACAGCAACAAATTAATGTGTAAATCATTATAGCACAGGGAAGATGATAACTAGAACCTATACAGCACCAAAAAGTGCTTAAATCAAAATAATAATAAACGATAGCACTAGATAGATTTCAAATTCAGAAATTAAAAAATTCCTTTCCATCTTTATAGGCAGAAATTAATTCGGTAATGTTCTTGGCAGTATTAATCGAAGCTAAAAATAGAGTTCTATAATATAGGTGAACAAATGATATAAAATACCTGAAAAAACGTTTGAATAAATTAACCAACACAAATGATTTACATAATATAATAAGATATAGTATTGTTGACCTTTTTAACTGTATAGAATATACATTATATATTATGTAGATACCATAATTTTAGTACAATTTTAATTTATCAAAGTATGTTTTTTTTTTTTGGTGGGGGATTGATTTTTCTTGGCTTACTTGGATACTTGATCCACGCTTCGTATATTTTGTACATTAAACAAATACATTTTTTAATAATGTAATTAAAATGTTGAAATAATGTAATTTGTACATGATTGTTGGCCTCCTGAACTGTAATAGTATCAAACTAGGTTACATAGCTTAGGTACAGTCAACAGTTCTGTATCCTTTTTATCGGTTCCGGAATACTATAATACTTCCATTAACAAAAAATACTTTTTGAGGTATACATGCTACATAAAACTAAAACGTATCCAGACATTTGTAAAAAAGTTAAGAAAAAATGTTTTCAACTCTGCCGTGATAATGTGTTTCATGTGTGCTTACTGATCTTCAATAGCGAATTTCAATATAATCGATTATAATTTCAATACAGTCGATTATGCTAATACATGTGGAACGTTTTGTACCCTTGTAGAATAATGTATAGTTATAACAAGTAGATTTACTTTGTATTGGATTATAAATTGATGAGCGTATTATATCTGGTAAAAATCTGTCCGAACCAGTTATTGTTTTCAAGTAATTCAACTAAATATCACATTTTTGTTTGTAACTTTCTATATAAATTAGTGTTTACTATTAGTGTAACCAAACAATTATCCCGTATTTAGACATGCATGAATAACTTATCACAATTTATAGATAGCTGTATGGAATGTTTCACCCTGTCATTACATACAATTAGTGACGGGTGTATTGCTACAATTATTATGTACAACAACGCTTGAGCTAAATCGACTTGAAATACATTTTCTAGACGAAAAGTTTCAAGCTTTGTTCTTCGTAATAGTTTTGACCTAGTTAAATAATGCTCTAAGTTAAAGTAATTATTAGTTTGTTAGTGTAAGAACATTTAATTCCCAGTATAAAAGTTGTAATTGCACGTATATAAGTTATACACTATCGGTATAGCATTTTATGTTATATTAAATGGAAATATATAAGTGGTTCTAAATAAATAAATATTAACACAATTTAAATATCTGTTTCGCATTTATTTCACTAAATGCAATGTATTAGAGTCCATAAACATATGTAACCTCAAAGTTAATTTCATATGTACTGTAGGTGTTTCTCCCTTCATAACGTTTTTATATTACAATTATACCATTGTAGGTAGCATTGAACCATAACAATAGCAACCAGACTTGAACTTGCGCCACTTCGTTGAAGGTTGGAACTTAAGTAAGCCAGTTGGAGTGGTAATTACTTTTACCATATTGCTTCATTAAGTATGTTAAAAAGAAAAGTATTATTGCTCGAGTTTGTGAAATGTAATTTCGTTTGGCCTGTAGTTTGTGTGTCACAATCTCGTTATACATTTTCACAGAAAGGTGCTTTTAGTAAAAACAGAAGCAGAACTACGGATAATTTAAAACATACATCTTTGTTGTGCAAATGAAAAATGTGTGTTTCCTCTTTAAGTTTGATACCGCCGAATACAAATTTTATGTTAACTGTTTGAACACTTGTTTACGATAGTATGATTATAACGTAAACTAAGAGAATATAATAATTAGTTAACCGTGTAACTGAAGGGGTAGCGTAGTGGTCTACGGAGCCTAATGTTCCCAGTTTAAACGCACTGCATCTACGTGAAGTTGGAACGCTAAAAGATGCAAAACACGTCAGCACTTTCCGACTTAAACCCGGAACATAATATAAAGGTTATAAACCTACATTGGTTCAGTGATTTTCATATCACAAGCAGTTTCCATTATTTGGGTTCCAGATTTACTGATCAAAGAGAAACTGATCTGCATTGCATTACACAGATAACGCTATTAACGCAGCCCGCATGATCTTGTAATGATATGCAAAGACACATTTAAATCCCTTAGGTTTGCATTATCTCTTGTTCCATTACAAGTTGTCTAAACTTAATTTTCTACACAGATAAGTAATGTTCTTAAAAGGCAATTTAAAGTGTTCTTATGGTTCCCCTTGCGAACAAAGGAAAAACACTAACATATTAGAATAATTGTGCAACTCAACAGGAATTTATTCAATTTTAAGTATGTTATTCTACATTATGAAATTAACATTTAAAGTAATTTTTTTGGAACCAAGTCACTATTATAATACTTTATGCGGTAATATATTAATTTGGTTTGATCGCTGGATTTTTATCTTAGATATTTGCGTTTTGGAGCCGGCTTTTAAATCATAAGGAGACAATTTACCAATTTTTTTTAAAATCGCAAATATGTTAAAAAGTTTTTTAATTTTGATTTGATATTGACTGGGGAGTAGTATTTTAACCATTTTATGTATATTTATTTGTACATTTAGTCATTAGTTATATGCCTATTATCTACATGTTTGTTAAAATATATAAAGTATCGCCGATAGTTAAAACTGAGAAAACCCTAGAAAAAAATATTAAGAAGGTGTTACTTATGGAGCAGAAGCGTTTTAAAAACTATAATGAATTATTTTATTGTGTTACTATTTGATTTTGTCATATAAGTTAGTAAAACCAGTGAAGTATGACATTTCTTTAATGTTTTAAGCTAGGCACTCCTTAACTAATGCAAACATCATGGAAAGAATGAAAAGGTTAAATACTATTACAGAGTAAAATACTATTTACAATAGTAAAAGAATTTATTTCCTTGTTCTGTTGTTAGACACATTAAGTCAAAAAGCTAAACATGAGAGGTAACATGATGGGGGTTTTGCATTTGAAAATTTTAAGTTGCCCCCTTTACCCCCCTTTAGAATAGGGTGGCGAAATATTTAACCACATAAAAAAATTAAAGAAAAGTTATAATAGGTATGATCAAGGTCTCACATTGATATCTCAGGCCGTTTAAATTATATCCAGGGGTGCCAGGACATAAAACTCACCCTACACAGAGAATAAACAATTATGCAAATATTAAGAGCTTTGTATTACTATCATTTAATTATATATTTATATTTTAAGGAACATATTCGTTAGTTAAATTTATCGTCTATCAAACGATGGATTTTTTATTGTGATGCATGTTATATTTTAGCATCTTATATCTTCGATTCAGTCGATTTTTTCTTGTCTATTTTGTACTAAAAATAAAAGAAATCGATCTAAGTTTCCAAAAATACTTTCAGAGCTTGTTTGCATCATTTACTACTACGCTAAATAAGTCTATACAGAACGTATATCATATTCACGTCTGGAATTGATTTCGCTCCCTCTCTAAACCCTTCCCTGTATTTATAACTTTTTTTTAAAATTTGATTTGACTGTAACTTTGACGATTTATATTAATTTATCTTGTCACTTTTATCTTTATGTCTTTTTTCATTCCTACTTTTAGTGTTTTTAAATTCAAAACGAACTTTTACTTAGCTGCCATTGTAAAAAATTCATTTTTAGATAATCTATATAATCTGAATTATGGTTTTATAAATACTTTCCTAATCTCACTTAATTAACAGCTATGGGCGACCATAAATGTGTAACATTATTTCATTCAATAACTATATTTCCAAACCTTTGGATTAAAAAATATACAATACTAATTTAAACAAAAAGATTTTTACAAATATTTCATTAACAAAACTGATATTGCCAAAGTAAATTGATAATGTAAAGCAATGCAAAAATATATATTTAAAATCCTGACAACTCTAAACATACTGCAGAGGGGTTTTAACCTGGTAATGATTCAAAATCGGAGTTTAAATTATTTGGTACTAACCACTTTTGTTACAAAAAGGCAGGTACTGAAAATTAAAATTAAAACGTGTAAAGAAATTTTAATTTCGTCATCTTCTTAATACACTGGACAAACTTGCTATTGAATGTAAAAATAATCCTTAATCCTCTATTAAAGACTTCCACTTACTTTCGGTAAAATAACTTCAAGAAAAACAAACCAGTTTGACTGAAAATAAAGATTCTTTTTAATTTTAGCCGTTTAAAAAGTACCTTAATAGACCGGGACCGGAAAGTAGAATGAAAGCAGGTCGAAGTCGATATATCAAGTAGAGTTTAATACATTTGAGAAGGGGCTTAAGGGGTGAAATTTCCCTCTACTCACAGCAGAAGTAGATAAAACTTATTATTTTTGAAATAAATATAATGTTTAAATTCTTTCATAGGATTCCAATTTCAAAATGTTCTTATAATTTTCAAGTTAAATACAAAGAGATTGAAGAGCGCAACTCACAAAATAAAGACTTACATAGTTATAAACATAATCATAACACGTGGAGACCAGCGTTTGACGTAGGATTAGATATTACAAAGGGAATATAATCACTGCAACTAGAAACTGCAATCGCTGTGAAATTTAATTTCAAGTCTGTGTGTTGCAATTGGTTGTTCCCATTCAATTTACTTCTCTCAACATAATAATTAATTGTGTTGACAATATAAAGCCAACTCATATTACTCAGTTTTGCCGTCATTAAAACAAAAACTTAATTGCTTTTCTAAGAAATCACTCATTTGTAAAAAAATCTATTGCAGTATACCAAACCCAAAACAGCCTCTGATACTTTGACTTTCCTATTTACTCCCATTAGCTAAACAATTTAGTCGGCCCTTGAGCTAAGGTTTACAGTGATAAATCTAGTTTTGGACAAACAATTTGAGTAATATTTACAAAATTTTTAATATTTAATAGTAATAAATTATTGTTTGTTACTGACAAAAGTTTTAATAATATTTAAAAGGTTTACAGTGCCTTTGGTTGTATTTGTTTATATTTGTGTATATTTGTCATCTGTATTTTAACATGTATACTGTATTTGTCTTTAATCGGGACCATTGTGTATTTACACTAATCTACCCCAACAATATAAATCCCTTATCGTGTGGATGTTGAAACATTAAATACATTTGCAATTGTGTAAGGTAAACAAAAAATTATTTCTGTAGGGTAAACATAGTGAGAAAATGTTATCTTAAATCCAAAGTTATGTTAATAATCACTTTCCAACCTTGTGCGCAAGGCCGGTTACTTGACGTAGCGCCGCCCTCTACGATAAAACAACCTTTCTATTGTTTAAGATGAGGACTGAGGATCAGAAACTTCTGCGGTTTGGTTCGCTAAATTAAAATAAATCGTGACTAATAAATTGTTTGTATACAAAAACATAATTGTCACTTTGAAAGATAGTGTGATCTATTTCAAGATACAAAACATCCACCAAAACAACAATCAGTGATTATATTTAACTCATAGCACATAATTATTAAGTTTTAAAAATAAAAAGACAAAAATAATATACTTAACTTAGTTAGGAGTGTCCAAATTAATAATAAATAGATGCCGCATCCGACAAATTTCATAACAGTAGTTAGCTAATAATAATAACTGATTTTGGGGGTTTTTTGGCCATAAATGAGGTTGTTTTTCAAAATGTTTCAAAACCTTTTTTCGTGCATCTATAAAGGCCTAATTGACGTGTTTGGTTAAAATTTGTTTGAAAACGATGGAATATTTCTCTCTCTAGATAATAATAATAATAGTTTAGTTTAATAAATTGAATTCTTATAGTTTAGATTTAGAACCCTCCGATGATGGTAACTTGATTACCGAAATGCACATCAAGGAACTAGAATAACTACATCAATAAATGTTTTTCGGTTTATTTGTGTAGTTTAATTCACCGAATTTGTGGTTGGGGCTTCAATGTTTATAATTGTTGTACTTAGTTAGCTAATCGTTTAAGAATAATAATACATTGTTAATAGTGTACTTAGCATGCTCTAGCAA
>JAGFPH010021053.1:0-13669 GCA_018207615.1 Philaenus spumarius | reverse complement strand
AACAAAATTTGCAGAATAACGTGCTACATTTATATTTGTAGAAAAAACTCCAAAACAAATTCATTGTCGTAGGAAAAATCTCAAAAAATAGTTACTTTCGGTCAAAAAACGTGCTACCGATTGTTGGATTTTTTTGGCTAACGAACTCGTCCGAGTTATAGACAACCTACAGGTGTACCAAATTTGTACGTAAAAGCATTGAAAATACGTCAAGTAATTGAAAATAGACCTTCAACTAACTACTTGCGGCATTGGTCTACTCACGAAGGCGCTGCATTATTACTGTTGAACCGAGATACAGTGTACTGCAACCAAGGCTCGAGGTTTGATAAGACGGCGATTTCCAACACAGTTTCTTATCTTTACAGCGTATAACCTTTGTTATCACCGTCTATTTGACCTGCAACGTCCTGTACTTAAGATAAATGTCCCGAATTTAGAGTTTAACCTCCACAACAGTGTTATATAACGCAACAAGCGATGACCTGTGAAGGTCGAATACCATCGTCCGGTTTAAAAACCAACGGATAATTAGTTCCGGTCTTGGGAATGTGTGTAAAATATATTAACAAATAAAACGTTCAAGTTTGAATCGTTCATTAGTTTATTTTTCAATGTCTGCCCAAACCTAGGATCTAACTAAAATATCTATCGTATTTAAAATTTGCTAAAACTGTGTACAGTCAGCCTTTTCAACTGAACCAAAGCGTTTGGTAGGCCTAGATACTTCATCAGGGCAACAATAATCATAATCATCATCAATAATCAGAGTAACAGCTCTGAAATAAACAAAAACCAATTTTACCTGAACACAGAATTACAAAATAAACTCCTTATCACTCTGATATGTCAAAACGACCCATAACTTCAGTTTCCGTTTTTGGAACGAAGTACCTTAACGAGGGTTGCGGTAGGCGTTAACAAATAGAAAACGTAATGCGTAACGAAAAAAAGTGTTATTAATTGGTTGTTATGGCAATTAAAAATATAAAATACGAGTAACGAAAAAGCGTTCCCAAATTGGTTGCTATGGCATTGAATGTAAATACATTCAAGAAACATACGTTTTGGTTCATAAATTTAAATTAAGAGACGATCGGTTCCGTCCGGCGTAGTTCAGATATTATCGTCAAGCGCTGAAATACATTCAACTAACATAAAATGTTGGTTTATCAGTCTAGGCCTAACCTAAAATTATTGTATGCATGTTGCCGTTAAGACAGGTAAAATACATTAAACACACACACAATAATTTTAGGTTAGGCCTTGACACATGAATCAGCATTTTATGTTTATTGAATGTATTTACAATGGATGGACATTTAACTGTGTCTACCATCTTAGCTTTGAGGTTGTTGTAATTAATTCTACACCTTTATTATGATAACATTAAACGTATGGAAACAGTAAATATTTGCATAAAAAACAATCTAATAATAAACGGTAAGTGAACGATTAAAATTATGTGTGCATGTTGCCGTTAAGGCTGGTAGAAGAATTGACGAAAAGGCGCGATGAACTTCGTTCCTGACGGAGGTTCCACGACCGCACACATTTACTATTTTTTAAGTACTAGTGGTGGTAAGATTTCCAAAATTCACCCTACTTAATGTCACCAATTATTGTTCCAAAAACATTTTGACATAGGTCTCAATTTAATTTTAGTTTTTAGCAAATTTCCATAGGAATGATGAGCTATTAAAGTGACTTATGGTGAGACCTAAGGTCGGGAGTGGTCAATGAGCACCGATTATGGTCCCCAGAACATACTTTGGGGGGTCGTTAAAATTGTTATATAAATATGTGTTGCACTCTAACACCAGCATTTTACGTCCGGTTTGGTCCACACTGGTTTCCTAAGTCGCTCGGTAGAGTTCGTTAGCAAAAAAATCTTACAACTGGAAACACTTTTTTGACCGAAGTAACATTTTTTTGAGATTTTCCGTATTAGAATGAACATTTTTTGGAGTTTTATCTACAAAAATTAATATAGGAGATTATTCTGCACATTTTGTTTTTTACACGACCTTACATCCCGTCTGGTTCCCAAAAATCCATTAAAACGGATTACGCCGTAAAAGAACCCGATTCAAATCCACGCGGGGAATTTTACTGTGGCGGCAATGTCTGATCCGAAGCCGCAAAGCGAGTTTTTCTGCTACGAGCGGGCAGCACGTGAGCAGGGGCTGAATAATGAGGTGCAAATAAATTCCACTAATATATTTCGTACACTGAGGCAGCTATTCAGCACCTTCGTAAGTAGATCAAATTCCCCTGAATCAATGCATTGCGTATTAAAGATAATCCCAATATGCGGAATGGCGTGCGAAGCACGCAATGCATTGTGTATTGAAAATAATCCCAACAAGCGGAATGGCGTGCGAAGCACGCAATGCATTGTGTATTGAAAATATTCCCAATATGCGGAATGGCGTGCGAAGCACGCAATGCATTGTGTATTGAAAATATGCGCAATGGCGTGCGAGACACGCAATGCTTTGTGTATTTAAGATACTCCCAATATTATGCGGAATGGCGTGCGATGCACGCAATGCATTGTGTATTGAAAATATTCAAAATATGTGGAATGGCGTGCGAGGCACGCAATGCATTGTTTATTAAAGATAATCCCAATATGCGGAATGGCGTGCGAAGCACGCAATGCTTTGTGTATTGAAGATACTCCCAATAAGCGGAAATGCCTTGCGAAGCACGAAATGCATTGTGTATTGAAGATAGTCCCAATACGGGGGTTGGCGTGCGAAGCATTTTGCAGCTATTCAGCACCGTCGTGAATAGACCTATTTCCCAAATTGTTGGTTGAAACCCTAAAACATAGGCCTATAAACTTAATTTTGGAAATTTGCTCAACTCACGTCAGCGGTTCAGTGGCGTAATCGAATCATTTTTTCTTGAACACGTTATTCAAAGTCACTACAGGAAATGCAAAGAAAAAGTAAAATGCGTTGTTCGTTAAGACGGTCATTTATTTATAAAATCCCACTTTAATACAGCAAAGGCTTACTTGGATTTCAATGTCCGTTGCATACGGTTTTATTAGCAGTCGCGACAGAAAGGTTTGCAAAAATTTAATTAAACTTGAAAACGTCAAAAGAAGATTACTTTTGGAGGATTGTCTAGCCGGATAGGGTAGCTGAGGTGACTTGATATATTTTAATTAACAATAACAGGAGCTTCTCCACATTCAACTACACGAAAGGGCTTAGCTATAATCCACGCAAATGTGGGATTAAAAAGCTTTTATTTATTTCATCGTGCAATCGTTCTAGCACAATAAAATAAAAGAAATACTTTTTGTGCGATGGTAATTTCCAAGATTGTAGAGATTGTTTGTATTTTTTCCTCCAGCTAATGCTTTAAGAGATCTTTTCTGCCCCATCAATAACCCCTTGCTACTCTCGTGCGGTAAAATTTTATTCCGGGGCGACAAAGTTATGTTTTTGTCCATTTTTGACCTTAAAAAGAACCGAGTTCTTTTTCAACTTGTTAAATTTTAAGATACATTATGTGCGTGTGTTAATTTATGACGATTTTATCAACTCCTATAAAAGCGAGTGTACGTACGTACGTGAGTAACATTTAAATATAACAGCGGATTTCACTCATCATCTGTAATACTTAAAACACAAAAGCCAGAGTAGATTGTACTTTGAGGTTATTTTTTCAACTTCAATCATTATAATTTCTTGTGAAGTTGATTTTTTTTAAATATGAGTTATAGAACTATTGTACCGGTATGCTATAATACGTTATAAGACTTGCTTTGAGGTTAGGAACATATAAGTACAACCTTTTATCATCAATAAATTCGTTTATACAATTTTTCGTTAACATATTCGGTTTAATTAGTTTTGTTTTCGTTTTTGTTTAATTTAGGTTTGAAATTTTCAGTAGCCTTTTGAAACGCATGATTGTATATAATCGCTTGTTTTACTTGAACTAGATTATTGTTATTTATAAGTTCATGTCAAGTTTGAACTCAATCGGTCAAACCGTTAGATATCAATTATTTTGTAAAAAAACACATACAGACAGACGGACAAAAAATTAAGCACCCTAGACCTGCGTTTATATTGTGAAATATGTTTGTATCGATCACAGGAACAAATCCAGAACAGGGGACGGGAGAGTTAAGGTACACTGTGTATAAATAAATCAAAGTAAAATCATATTATATTTGTTATCATCCGAATTAGTTGGAAATAGACGTGAATCGAATGTCCCGGGCTCTGAGTTTTTAACTTGTCCGATATGTAGCCAAAGTTATATCTCCTAAAAAAAGCGAATGTATTTTTACACGGAAATTTCAGCTAAAAGGTTTTTTGTTATTACGTACAAAGTTTCTGAATACACAAAGTAAACACGCATTAACCTTAACAGCCCAACAAGGTACAGAGGAAGAACAATTGTCATCGGTTGCAATGTAGAATTCCCAGACCTCACAGTGTTTATGTTTTGTGTATGCTTGGCTTGCCAACCGTAACTTTGCTGGTTTTATTTAACAAATCATGTTTATTTAAACCACACCTTTCTCGGTCTGTTACTAATTTAATAAGCGTAAAATAAACACAGACCCGTCATAACGTAACTAAATGCAGGTTTTATTTAATTGTTCAACGTTTATAATCTATATAAATAAAAATGAAATGCTGTTCGTTGGTAAGCGCATCTCTTGAGAACGGCTGGACCAATTTGGCTATTTTTTGTTTTAAAATGTTCGTAATAGTCCGAATTAGGTTTTATACTTTCTCACTACACTGTATTATATAGAGAAAGTATAGTGATCGCAAAAAAATCGATGTTGAGATTTTTGTGGAAATATCCGTTTTGGAACCCCCCGAGTCCAAAAAAGTGGGTTTTACAAATTGTCTGTCTGTATGTATGTATACAAAGCTAGAGAGAAAACTTTTCGATCGATTTCGAACAAACTTGCACCAAACATGTCAATTAGGCCTATATAGATGCACGAAAAAGGGTTTTGAAAAACAACCCCTTTTTGGCCAAAAACCAGTTATTATTTTTTATAAAACAACGGCTCTAACGATGTTGATCAAATTTGGCTTATTTGTAGTCCTTTAATGTAACCTACCATATGCAGAAAACCGTGCCTTTCTAAACATTCTTGTTTAGCTAATAATAATAATAACTGATTTTTGGGTTTTTTTTTACCAAAAAGAGGGTTGTTTTTCAACATTTTTCAAAACCTTTTTTCGTGCATCTATACAGGCCTAATTGACGTGTTTGGTGCAAATTTGTTCTAAATTGATCGAATAGTGTTCTCTCTAACTAATAATAATAATAGTTATTAGTTAATATCCTACTTTAATATCACCTCTCCTACCCCTCCAACAAATTATGAAGTCAAAGTGAATAATTTAAATATGTTTGTGAGAAAGTATGTGCCAGTTCCTGGTACCGTTTATTTTAGATTATATTGACAAACTAAAAGCAAACACAAACGAAAATCAACGAAAAATGCTTAGTGTATTATAATTAAATTAAAACATCGGTTGTTACTCATTATAAATAAAACAGCTAATTTGTATCAAAAACAACATAACTGTTAAGCCTATAATGAACTGAAAGACGTATATTTGCAACCAATTTAGCTAATTTAGAATCGGGTATTATTCTTCGCAATCAGTTTTTTACTTTCTCCCCCCTATACGTAGTATATTGAGAAAGTATTGTTTTCGTCCAAATTTTTGAATTTGAATTTTTAGTGGAATTATCTGTTTTGGTGCTCCCTGAACCCCAAAAAATTGTTTAGTGGAATTATTTGTTTTTTTGCTCCCTGAACCCAAAAAAGTGTAGGCCTATTTTTTGTGATGTCTGTCCGTGTGTCTGTTACGATGTGTACAGAGCTGGATACCCCAACGGTCCGATTTTGATGAAATTTGGTATGTAGTTGTATATCTTCAGGCGGTTTTTCATTTTTGACATTTTTCATTTTTAAGGATAATAACTGATTTTGGGGTTTTTTGGCCGAAAAGGAGGTTGCTTTTCAAAATTTTGCAAAACCTTTTTTCGTGCATCTATGCAGGCCTAATTGACGTGTTTGGTGTAAATTTGTTCGAAATCGATCGAATAGTTTTAATAATAATAATATTATAATATAATATGGATGTGTGTTACATGCATCTAATATTTTCCATGGTATGTCCTACTTTTGCAATTCTAAATAACCACCTCCTATGCTACTCTTGGGAAGGTATAAAGTTTCTACTGGGAGAAAGTATGTGGCAGTTATCTGGTACCGTTTATTTAGATTAGGTAAAAGCAAAGCAGAAAGTGTACCTTACTGCATGTCAAACATCTAGATCGAAATATCTTAACTTTTGGATGTGTAGTTAATGTAAATATCTGCCTGTTCCCGCGTCGGAAAACCACCAACTTTGTTTGTTTACGCGCTAGACAACAAAATAGAAAACGTCGAGTATCGTAAAGCATTGCAATGAAGGAAAGAATGATGTCACAGCAAACCACTCGAATTAAAACATTTCTTTGTTTTAGCTGTTTACTTAAAATTCCGACTTAATTAAATTTTAACTTAAATTTTGGAATAAATCCGCACGGTTCCAAGTCGATAACATTCCAGGCACGTATTCATCTTGCATGTGCAGTTTTCAATCCGAGTTCTTCTGAATGAACTCCTCAAATTTAATGTCCATTTTCACAATCGTTAATAAGTACAATGATCACTCAGAGATACGTTTTTCTCATTTTTACCATTTTCCAACGCTTTTTAAAAATTCACAAAACGATTACAAACAAATAAATTTAAATTTGGACTGGACAACGTCTGTCGGGCCAGCTATTAAAAAATTTGTTCTTAAAAAGCCAGTTTATTCAAATGTGTATGATTTAGCAAATATTTTAGTTGAAAATGTGAGTCATCACGGTGTAAATACAGTACATAAATGCTCATGTCGTCAATTCATTAAGGCCTATATTTACACTAATAAAATGAATGCAGAGTCGTGTCACGCATTTAATTGTAAACTATTTGATGAATTAGCAATGATACGTAAAGAGCGTACGTAGCTTAGGATGAACCAAATTGAAATTAAAACAATGTAAATAAACTATCGACTTTTCAAAAATATACATGGGGTTTCCAAAATAAACATGTTTACTGTCCATAGTTATATGGCCTACATAAAAAATACGTTAAATTTGAAAGTTTGATGTAGCTTATTTCTGTTTTTGCACAATATTGAACACATGTTAATGTACGCTATATCTCTATAGTACATAAAAACTAGCTGGCCCGATCCGGCTTTGCACGGATAGACAGATCAAATTTAACTGTGTAATAACAAAAAAGTATGTATCAATAAATATATTACACTATGTATTTATTTTGGGGACTTTTAGTAACTGTAAACCCTCCCGAACCCCCCAAAAATTTCGAAATTTTTGAAAACCTTTCTGAGCGAGCCCCTAGGGCCCTAGAGGAAGCTACATACCACATTTAATTCCAATCCGTTCGGTGGTCTTTGAGATTTCGTGATGAGTGAGTGAGTGGTATTTGGATTAAATATATATATATATATATATAAAAGTAAAAATAAAAATGAACATAATTCTCAGAAAAAATACGTTTATTCGCCAAACGCGTTATATACTCATTGTTATAAATTTATCAATTATATTAATTGTGTCTTTGTTTCGTTTTTTCTTTGTCCTCTACAGACTCAAAAACCATTCAACTAATTTCACTAAAAATTTCACAATCTACACATAGTAGTACCAGTATCGTTTACAGAATATGGTCAATACAGTCAAAGAGATTGAAATGGGGTAGCTACACGTATAGAATACAAATAAATTAAACTATAGTATAATACAACTTCCTATAAACTATAGATCTAAATTTGTGTAATATTTTTCTTAAGTGACATAAAAACCATTTGCAATTCTATTATCCTACTTAATGGGGGGTAATGAAGAGGACTAGCCCTTAAAATTAAATCAAGCAATATAGAAGCATTGCGGGGTCCACTAGTTATTAATATTTGTAAATGGATAATTATTATTATTAAGCGTCGTTTTAAAATATATTATTTTATTACCAAAGAAAATTAATACAAGTTATCACATAAATATTATTTCTCAAGTCACATATATTATTTCTCAAGGGTATTTTTTTGTCGGTAAGCCATAACTTCCTTAATACACCATCAAATTACATGAATGAGGCATCATTTTAAAGCTTTCCTTAACAGCTACACCGGAAAAATATAAAAAATACAACTATACGGAAAAAAAAAAATAAAGTATCCGAAAGTAAGAGTGATGAAAGATCAAGTAAGTTTTAGGGATATTTTCCTGGCGTTGGCAACACTGATGATAACAATACCCAGCTGGAGAGCTGCCGTTACGCCACTACATTGCTATTTTTAATTAATTGTATATTTAGTATCGTGTATACGCACTATACGATACTAAATATACGGTGTGTACTTTAATTAAGTGGAATCTAAATATGTTAGAATGCGAATGCTTCGCACGGGTCAGCTATTTTTTTATTAAATTTTGAAATGGGTAGTAATTTAAACAAATATCTTATCCACATTAATATTATAAAGGGTTAAATTTTGTTTGTTTTTATGTAGGTGTTAATGGTGTCCGGACTTTTCGTCCCACATGAAAAATGCGGACTTTTCGTCCCACCCAAGGGAAGGGTTGCAGAAAGTTATCTGACTGTGTTTCCTTCATAATAGGTTATATTCATCAATTCATATTTTGATCAAAGAAATTTTAAACTGAAGCTATTTTCAGTATATTTCAGCTGATAAGTACGATTGTGCGAATCATTTGTTACTGATTAAAATTAAACTTTTAATTATTCTAAGAGAACCACTACGGTAATCGTTCTCAAATTGGTATGCAGGTAGATTAGGTTAGGTTTGGAAGGTTAGGTCAAAAGCTTAACCACATCTGATTTTAAACACACCAAAATGATTATACAATTCACAATTATTTTGCCAGTCCAAAGCCTGGATAAAGTGTGATGGGAATCAGGAAATTATGGCGTAACTATTTTTTCATATTTATGGTATTTATGGTTGAGTTTATTTAAGTTTGTAAATCTGATAGGTAAAAAAACCCAAATCGATAAAAATCGTTATAACGTATTATGAAGGAAAGAAGGTCAGATGAATAATTATTCTATGTATGGTCCTTTGGTCCTTTCTGCAAACCCTTCCCTCAGGTGGAACGAAAAGTCCACTTAGAAATATTTGGAGATCATAATCAAACCCAACCCAGGTAGCCACCCCCAAAAGTGGGACGAAAAGTCAGCATTTTTCATGTGGGACGAAAAGTCCGGTATTCGGATGTAATATCTGGAACTACAAACCGATTGAAAAAATAATTTTACTAATAAAAAGCTACACTATCCCTGAGTAACACGAGCTAGAATTAATTTTGATTTATGGTTGAAACAACCAATAAAACAATAAAATATACTTTCTACTAAATATACTAAAATAATTTGTATACTTTCCTTTAAGCTAGAGAGCAGAAATTGTGTACATTTATTTCTTACAAGATACATAGAAAAATTAAACTAGATTTGCATTTTATCGCGAGCTGTTAAAGGGTGAAAATGTGTTAACAACCTCTAAAACAATAAAAATTAATTGCTATATTTTTCTTAAAGTTAGTGAGCTGTAAATTTGTACAGTTATTTCTTACAACATACATAAACAAAGTATCATAGTTTTACATTTTGTCGCTTGCTGCTAAATATTGATTAAAAATATTGATTGTTAAACTTTCCTTAAAGCTAGAGAATAAACCCTTAATAAATTCAGAAATTTAAAAATAAGAAGTACAGTACTATGTTACATCCTAATTAAAAATAAATAAGAAGTATTAGAATTTAATAGTAGGGCCTATTTTATTTATATTCGTCGCGATTCACTTCAAACACGATTCACTCGATTGTTACAAAGGTATTAAAGTTGATGTGATGTTTTGCATTAGTACAAATGAAACAGTAGGAGTGAGCAAATTGATGTCGAACCAACGTTTCAAATTTAATGTGATTCTGTAACAGTAATTGATATACATGGCCATGCCAAGTATATTGTGGATCAATAAATAACTTGCTTTATTGGAACTGATCAAATTGTATTTTTGAATTCCATTGTTGCAGTTGCCATGACGACCAGTGTTATTTGTTCGTTTACCTGCGGATAGAGCAGTTATTTGTGACCACTTACGGAGTATAGAGAGTCACTAGTAATGTATGCCAGTATAAACAGCTGATTAGAGCAGTTCTTTGCTATGTGAGTGCAAATGGGTTTTTAATAAAGTGCTAATGAATATACGCGATGCCTTCCCCTATTCCCACTTGATATTATAGATAACATTTTAATACAATGAGTTCTTTCTTTATATACGTTCATATACGTATAGAGGGTGTTTTTTTTTAAATGGGCCACCATTGGTATCTTGTAAACTATAAATCTGATTGCAAACTTTAAATGGAAAACCTTTCCTTGTTTCTTGAGAAATTAAAAAATATTTAGTTCAAATATTTGTAAGTTGCCGCTATTTTCCAATATGACGGTCAACTTTCGAATTTCTTATGGAATATCCTGTATTTTATGATGATTTTGCATTGTACAAGTTATTTTAAGACTTTTTTGTTCTTGGTGTTTTTTAAATACCGGTGCTAATAACCGTTTAAATGTTAGAGGGGTATAAAGTTTTTAAAACACCCTAACTGAGCTGAAGGTATTTGTGTATGGAAACGTTTTGAAAAACGAATCTAACGATTTTGATAAAATTTGTTTTTTTTGTAGTCCTTAATGTACCATACCATATGCAAAAAACCGCATTTTTCTAAAAATTCTCATTTAGGTAATAATAATAATAATAACTGATCTTTAGGGGTTTTTGGCCAAAAAGGGGTTGTTTTTCCAAATTTTTCAAAACCTTTTTTCGTTCATCTATGCAGGTCTAATTGACATGTTTGGTACAAATTTGTTCGAAATCGATCGAATAGTTTTAATAATAATAATAATAATATTTTATTATAATATAATAATATAATATGGATGTGTGTTACATGCATCTTTTATTTTCCATGGTATGCCTACTTTTGCAATAATTCTAAATAACCACCTCCTTCCTATGCTACTCTTTGGAAGGTATAAAGTTTCAACTGGCAGAAAGTATGTGGCAGCTATCTGGTACCGTTTATTAAATCTATAATACAAAGGAACTAAGTGACAAAACTACACCCTTATTTGTTGATTTAAAAAAATTTATTGTTTGTCTAGACAATGTTATGTAAGTGTTAAGAGCGTTTTCATTGGTTCAAAACGTTTAAATACAAAAGTATCTTCCGCTCAGTTAGGGTGTTTTTAAAAGTGTACACCCCTCTAACTTTTAAACGGTTATTCGTATAAAAAAAACACCATAAACAAAAAAGTATTGAAATAATTTGAAAAATCAAAAATCATCATAAAATACATGATGTTTCATAAGAAATATTGGAAAATGGCGGCTACTTACAAATATTTTAATTACATATTTTTTAATTTCTGAAAAATATGGAAAGGTTTAAAGTTTGCTGTCAGATTTATAGCTTGGGCTAGCGTTATACCCCATGATGCTAGCCCCTAAAACCTTTGGGTGCCCACCCAATCCATTGTCCAAGTAAGCATGTGGGTAACGGGCGGCACCCCTCGGTACTGATATGGGGTAAGGTAAGCACGCAAGTGCTGCCTGTCGGTGACTCGTTCTCCGGGGCTTGGGAAACCTTGCCATCAACGAGGACCTGCAGATAATGTCTTGTACTTCTTGTACGCAGGGAATGGGGCGGTATCCAGGAGATATGAAAGCCATTGGGATTCTACGGGGTATGAAGGATATCTCCGAAGCCGTAGCTGGATTTTTCTGGCGAGCCAGTAACCAGTATTGGCCTTATAAAGGTGTACAGTCTCACATACTTGTACCACGGGGCTAGGGAGCCCTGCTGGAGGTTTAGGCCTTCAGTACCCTAGCAACTGAGGTTGGAATCGTGGGGGCAGTGTCACTGTTATATTGTAGATGTAATCACCCTGCACAGTCTATGCAAGAGTGGGTGTTGGTGAAAAGCCCACTGGGCCGCACCTAACACAACTTGTGTTCTTCTCTTATATACTGTCAGATTTATAGTTCACAAGAAACAAATGGTGGGCCGTTTAACTCTTTGTAGTACTTAAGCTTAATATCAGTATCCATCGCCCAGTTTATGAAAAAGATACAAAAATATTTGTGAAATATTTCACAGTTCCAGCGTAGTGTTTGGATGTTCACCCGAGGAGGGAGGTGTCCTGCTTTGAGGGCAGGTGCATTTAATATACATTTATAAAGGTTTACATATTCTCTGAACATCAATTGACTTAACAAATAACTAATTTTCTATGGGTCTAAAGGTATTTATTTTATGCAGAAATTTTATGATTAAACACAAATTTATTGCAAACTTGGAAACCTTGAATTGATCAACAGAACTTTATTTATAGGGAAATACAAGTTTCATTGGGACAGTGAACTTCCCTTCGGGAAATATTTGTTTTTCGCAGAAAGCTTGACATTATTTTAATTTAACAAGGTCGTGCCACAGGCGACGACGCAACAGGTCGGGTTTGGTAATCCCTTTGCGTTATTCGCCCTCGAGGTTAAATAAATTGCGCAACAAGAAGGGTCGCTATCCAGTTACGTAACGATGCAGTTGTTAAACTAGTATAATCTGGATTTCCCGTGATATCAAACAAAACAATGCGCGCCCGGCGAAACATTAGGCAAATTAGAGATTAACAATTCCAACTAACTGATGATAATATTTTGGAAAACGTAATTTATCATCAGCTAATTTCCGTAGGAAATATGAGCTATTTTCAGCGGCCCTTATGGCGAGACCTAGGGTCAGGAGTGGTCAATGAGCAACGATTATGGTCGCCAGAACACGTTTTTGGGTGTCATTAAAAATAGTATCTATATATAAAATCCAAATACCACTCACTGTCTAGCTCGTCACGAAATCTCAAAAACCACCGAACGGATTGGAATGAAATTTGGCATGTAGCTTCCTCTAAGGCCATAGGTCTTAGGTGCTCGCTAAGAAAATTTTTTTAAAAATTCGAAATTTTAGGGGGTGTTTGGGGAGGTCAAAGTTACTAAAAATCCCTATAAAAAATACATAGTATTTTATATTTATTGATATATTTTTTTGTTAATATACATTTTACTTTGATTTGTCTATCCGTGCAAAGCCGGTTCGGGCCAGCTAGTAATATATACTAGTGGACCCGGCAATGCTTCGCTATTGCTTGATTTACCTAACCTAAAATTATATTCAGTTTTTGATCCAAATCAGTTGTTGATCAAAATCAGCTGTTGATCAAAATCAGCTGTTTTAAGCTTTTCATACGAACAGCTGTTTTTTGTTCCCCTGATAAAATCAAAAGAAATCTTTCTTCTTCTTCCTTAAGATTGACCTTCCATAAGATTAACATTGAAACTTTGAGGGCCACTGGGGCGTATCCCTGAGGACCGATGTAAATTATAATGGGATTCTGCTCATCTACAGGACACTACCTTTCTAACGGTATGCGCGAATTTCTCCTACGATGCACACAAGCTG
>JAGFPH010021052.1:0-13669 GCA_018207615.1 Philaenus spumarius | reverse complement strand
CCAGCTGTTTTATTATATTTTGATTTTATATTGTTTAGTTTTAAAATTTCTATAACTTTAACCGTATGTTAAATATGTCGGTCAACTTTCTAAGTTTTTGAAAACAAAAAAATTTCAATACATTTTATTCTTGTGTGTTTTTTTAATATCCCACTTGTAGTAGGGCCTTTAAGTTTTATAATATAACTTATGATGTACTTTTAATTGTTAAATCAAGTTATAAACTTAGTTAGGCTCATATCTACTATTTCTAATTGAAAGAATTCAATCAATAGTGTTGGTCGTATTAATAATAAGTATCAGCTTATAATTAACACTAAATTTTTAAATAATAATATTCTTAAAATTTAACAAACTTCAATGTACATGTTTACTAAAATCTTTGCAACTGTTCTAGATCTGTTTAAAATCTTAAGAACTCAGACGTAAAAAAATTACTAATTTCGTTAGTTAAATAATTAGATAATTTTGGTTTATAATGATGAATTGAATTGATATATATTATAGTTTGTTTTGATGTATTGATAATATTTACATTTATTTTTCTTGTATGTAAATATATGTATATTGGTTTTAAGAGAATAAATACAGTTTAAAGAAAAAATAAAGTATTTAAACAAATAGTTATGAAGTTCCTTGCTGAATTGTTTACACATATTCCCTAAGCATAAATATAATATATTATACAGAATAATTATGAATACAATATGTTAGTTACTGAATTTTCAGGTCAGAATTTGGGATTTTTTACCTTATACTGTCTAAATAAAATATCGCAAACAAGGACATGAATTATCTTTTGTATATAACTTGGTTTAAAAATTATGAAGATGATATAAACTACGAGATGAAATTGTCGGATTTTGCTTTTGGTAAAGTGGTTGTGTGTATACGCATAGGTTTAGTAATGTTATATTCATTTATACTACAATTAATTGTCAAACCCAGCCAAAATAAGAAAACTTTCTTCATCACTCGCAGCTTCATAAATTCCATTCCAGCTTTAGGTAAGGTATTTACGGTCCCTCTGTGTCGGAGTATTAGTTCCAAAAGTTTTACTACACACGTCGACGCAGGGTCTAGATTGAAATGTAAATCATGCTTTTTCCTTTGCCTTCCAATGGTGTTAAAATACATAAAATAAGTATTAGCTGATGTCACAAACCACAAACTTGGTATGCTATGCATTTTAGAATTTCACACACCTAACGGAAACAAATAATGGCTGATATACAAAAATATTAATATCTCTGGTTTTAGTTATTCTTTAGGTTACAATTTAAATTTGTGTGTAGCCTTAGTACTTTTAAATAAGTTGTCAACAGCTAAATAAGAATAGGAAGTACACTGTTTTAACCTGTAAATTTAAAAGTTTAATTGAAAGCAAAGCGATCACGTAACAATGATTGTTTGCATGATAGACAAATAATATATCAACATTAGATAAAATGATCAACTACTAGACTTTTTCTGGGGACATTCAATAAAGACACATTTTAAAATGTAAAAAGATCGTATCCTTACAACCAATGCTACAACTTCGTGGCGGAACACTTTTATACGTTATTGGTTTTTATTTTCCTTTTGAGATTGGATTTGATTAGTCCATGATTAACTTTAAATGGTATTTTAAATTTCTGTTTCAGCAAATTCTTGTTTTCAGCACTGATTTTATTTTAATAAAATTATATCTGCAATTGCAGAATAAATAATTTTCTTTATTGGAATATCATTTTTAGTAAAACCGACGTTTTATATAGTATTATTAAATTGCACCTAGGAGAAAATTTACTGGGATTACAGTAACATAATTGTACCCACTTAATAGTTAACGACATTCGTAAGAAACAGTTCTTTTCCATTTAAATATTCCCAAACATTTGCAGTGTATTCAGTGAAATATTGTTTTCCATCCATTCTAATATCAGTTCAAGTTTTTGACAAGAACAGTTTTCACATAATAAAAAAGGTTAGACTTATTGATCTGTTTAGACTGTAAATAACGCTGTGTTTCCACCCAATAATGTGTTAAGCTATACTATATAAGGTGAAATAAATGTACCAATTACGTTTTCATTACTGTGTTGTCAAAAGAAATATTTGTGTTTGAGAAGAGAAGTATTAATCAACACAAGAGAGAAGTATTTAGTTCTCGAAATATTATTTCACGGTTAAATTCATACATGCAATAAAAACACAATGAACTTAAAACTAACAAAACATAATCTACCTAGCCAAACTGAAGAAATAATTACTATGTTTATTCTAAATATACAATTGCCTATAATTAATTGATGTGTTTAGATAGTGTAATAACGTTTAATAAGCATGCGTACTAATTGAAAATGCATGTCTCATGTATCTTCGACAGATGTTTTATTACTAATAGATTTGAACTAAATGCGTATCATCGTTTTAATTAGTATCTTTAAAATGCAAATGATACAAATGAGATGTAGTTATTTCTTTATATTGGCGATATAGTGTGTCATGAATTAATTAAAACTTATTAACTCATTGAAACCGTTGGGAAATCATCGGAACTATTCAAATACAGACTCATTTAATTAACCTTTCCAATTATTGTAATCAATTTAGTTCTCTTAGTATATTTAATTTGTTTAAATTATTATTATTTCGACAGTTATTAAAAGAGTTCAAGAAATATTTATAAACTAGGGGAGGCCCCTGCATGGTCCGCACGCCAACCCCCGATGGAACCTTCTAAAAACATATGTTAGGTTTTATTTATAATAAAGGTAAGATGGTAAATCATGTTAAATGTTAAATCAAATTATTTCGTATGTTTTATAACTACAGTTATAATAAAAGTTAAATAACCAGTAAGGCTCAGGTGTAGGCCTACACTTAATCAAAAACCTAACCAAAATGTTACTCACTATCAATTACCGTATATTATCAATAAATAGGTCTGCAATATGTCTTATTTATTTTTAATTAGGATGTAACATAGTTTTTTCTTATTTTTAAATTCCTTAACGCAAGTTTTTATTGGTTTGTGTGTGTTGAAACATGTGGTGGTTCAGTATAGGCATAACTTAAAACATTATTTTGTACTAAAAGCTGGACATCCGAATCAACTGTATTACCTGTTATTTAAAAATCATTATTTACATCCACGAAAGCCGCTGGATTAGTTTGCTTCTTATTATAAACTGCTGTTTTGTATAGAAATGGTTTTTAAATTATTATTATTATAAACATTATTATTATTATTATTATTATTATTATTATTACTATAAACATCCTTATTTACGTCCACGAAAGCAGTTGAATTAGTTTGTTTCTTATTATAAACAGCAGTTTTGTATAGAAATGGTTTTTAAATTCGTTTCATGTTAATCTTGTGGGGAAAACCCGACCTTTGAGATTAGCTCACACCATTAGGGATAAGAATTTTTGACATCTAAAACCTTATTGCAAAAGAGAAGAATTTTTTTACAACTCAAACATAAAATTTGGTCCAGAATTAAGGGAGGAGTTGTGTTCACAAAAACCTGCTTCAAGTATTATATAGGCTACAAGGATAATGATTGTACTTGACTTTTAACAAGAAATAATTCCCCTGAGTACTAAAAGTATCAGGGTGTATCAGAGCGGGTGGCCAGCTTGTATAGCTTTAAAACAAGAATACTTAGACATTTAGTCTAAACTGATAACCCCCTATTTCGACCCCAAGGAGTTCAGGAAAATGTTTTCTACCCTCTAAAATGAACCAAAAGGGTAATTTTTGGGGGTGGGGGTTGGTTTTTGTGAAATTTTCAAATGTAAAGTTATATTGTGTTGTACCTCGTTTTAAAGGTCTCGGTACACTGAACATTAAAACATTTTTTTTAAAATTTATTTTGCACCGTCAATACAGGGTGGCCTGAAACATTATAAAAACTTAAGTTTACATATCTTTTTACATCTGACATAAAAAATTGTTTTAACAGTTACAATTTTTAAAGTACATTGACAAAGATGTGACCTTTCAAACAATACCTAATTTTGGTAGGTTTTCTCAAATTTTTAGCAGGTTTCAAAATTTACAACATTCAGAAGTTTAAAAAGTCAATATCTCAAAATTTTCAAATTGCAATGTGGGTCATCTTACATATCAAATTGAAGCCCTTATAATTATCAACATTTTTCATATTTGAATTTTTTTCATTTCTCTATTGGCTTAAAATTTACAGAAAAATATTGTTTTTCTTTGTGTACGGTATAAGTAGGCTTAAAAAATAACTGCTACCGGTTAATTCCGTGGAACAACTTACAGGTGTTCAAATTGTCGTCCATTTTTTTCCATACACAAATCAACATGTATTGAGAAAAACAATACAAAACAATTCCTGAACTCCTTGGGGTCGAAATAGGGGGTTATCAGTTTAGACTAAATGTCTAAGTATTCTCGTTTCAATGCTATACAAGCCGGCCACCCGCTCTGATACATCCTGTATTATTCTCATAAAAATATCTTATCTTCTAAAGCGAGAGATAATTGTTTGTCTGCTAAATGGATCTGGAATCTCCGTCTAAGGATTTTTGATTTTTTGATTTTATATTAGGCTTTTGGCCACGAGAAATCGATTGGAAATGGTCACCAGTCTGGGAAAATTCGTTTTCTACGTCTTTTTATTAAATTAAAAAGTGAAATTTGTCCATTTTAAACAATACAAAGCACAGCTGATGCAAATGTTTTCAATGCCATTACAATAATCATCTGCTTTCTTTTAAACTGTATATTTTATTAGAGGTAAGCCTAATGTTGTATCTATTTATAGTTACCATGGCAACGAATACATAATAAACATACCCTTTATTTAGTTTTTTAATGTTATAGGCCTAACCTAAACGATGTTCACGGAAATTTGCAATAATAGTAGTTATTGACGTGAGCGAACTAGGCCCTAGGAATAAATCGATATTGAAATAATACTTTAATTTAGGCCTGACTTATTTCTGAGGCATAGCGTTGAGATTGTGGTTAATCCTTTAAACTGTATTTTTATTACAGGTAAGCCTAATGTTGTATATACCCTTTATTTAGTTGTTTTATGTTATAGGCCTAACCTCAAAACTCAATAATCCAATATTTATTATTGAAATCATAGCCCTGCTTATAGTCGAGCTTTAGCTCGGTCTCCAGGTACTGTTTATTGCTTAAACGTGTTTTATCGACAAAGTATAAAAATTTACAGAGATATCCTAATTTTGTTTAATTTTTTTTAAGCTAGAAATATCGACTCCATATTTGGTCCTGTACAAAAATTCTAAACAAAATTTTGTGTGTCGTCGGATTTACATTTTACGTTGACTTAGATATTGCATAATTGGTTTTGGATGTAACAATTTAACTCAAGAACTTCTTGTACGGTTGAGGTGAAACGTTTACTAGTCTGTCAACAATCATCTTCTGGAAAATGTGTTTTTATGTGCATTTTACACTTACAAACTTAGTATGAAATTGTTACAAGCTAGCCATTAGTAAAACGTTCGTAGAAAATAAGAAATTGTGTTAACATAGTTTTATTAAAGACTGAATAAATTATATGAACATTGTAGGAAAGTTTTTATGATAGCAATAATTATATATTTGTAACTAATAACTATTTTGCAGAGTTATAGTTTACTTTTATTCGTGTTTATAATGTTTTAGTATTTGCAAATGTACAACCGAAAATAAATGTTAAAAAATGTAGATGTAAGTGAAAACAAAAATTGGATACGAAAAGGATTTAGTACACATATTAAAATAGTAGATGAAAACTTAAGGAACAATAAATGTCCACATTAGTATGAATAAATGCGACTCTTGAAAAACACAACGAGGAAAATATTGATCTACATTTTATGACAATGTACTATAAAAAATACTAGGTTTATGGTTATCTTGGCCAAAGTTGAATAATTTACCACAGTGGTAAATAGAACTGAAACAAAGAGGAAACGTTCATATCGTTTATCTACTTCAACCCTTACAAATTCAACAACCCATTTATTATTTTGCTTTTTACTTTCTCCCCCCTATACGTAGTACATGGAGAAAGTATTGTTTTCGTCCAAATTTTCGAATTTGAATTTTTAGTGGACTTATCTGTTTTGGTGCTCCCTGAACCCCAAACAAGTAGTTTTTTGGTGATGTCTGTCTGTATGTCTGTTAGGATATGTACAGAGCTGGAGACCATGCAAACGGCCCGAATTTGATGAAATTTGGTATGTAGGTGTAGTTCTGAAATATTTCCAGTCGTTTTTTTTCACTTTTTCAAATTTTAGATTTTTAATGGGTTTTACCCCCCAAAAATGGCCAAAAACCAAGAAAAATCTAAATTTCTCAAAATCGGCTCTAACGATTTTGATAAAAATTGGCTTATTTGTAGGCCTTAATGGTAACTACCATATTCAAAAGACCGCATCTTTCTAAAAATTCTCGTTTAGGTAATAATATATATAACTGATTTTTGGGGGTTTTTGGCCAAAAAGAGGGTTGTATTTTAAAAAATTGCGTGCATATTTACAGGCCTAATTGACATGTTTGGTGCAAATTTGTTCGAAATCTATCGAATAGTTTTAATAATAACAATATTATAATATAATATCATTGTATTGGATAACCTAAATGATCTATGATAATATGGATGTGTGTTACATGCATCTAATATTTTCCATGGTATGTCCTACTTTTGCAATTATTTGTTTTGGTGCTCCCTGAACCCAAAAAAGTTGTTTTTTGGTGATGTCTGTCTGTGTGTCTGTTAGGATGTGTACAGAGCTGGAGACCATAACAAAGGTCCGATTTTGATGAAATTTGATATGTAGGTGTAGTTCTGGAATATCTCCAGTCGTTTTTTTTATTTTTTCAAATTTTAGATTTTTAATGGGTTTTACCCCCCATAAATGGCCAAAAACCATGAAAAATCTAAATTTATCAAAAACGGCTCTAACGATTTTGATAAAATTTTGCTCTGAATAGTATTACCTACCATATGCAAAAGACCGCATCTTTCTACAAATTTTCGATAAGGTAATAATAATAACTGATTTTGGGGGTTTTTGGACAAAAAAGGGGTTACAGGCCTAATTGACATGTTTGATGCAAATTTGTTCAAAATCTATCGAATAGTTTTAATAATAATAATATAATATGGATGTGTGTTACTTGCATCTAATGTTTTCCATGGTATGTCCTACTTTTGCAATTCTAAATAACCTTCTATGCTCCTCTTATGAAGGTATAAAGTTTCAACTGGGAGAAAGTATGCTGCAGTTATCTGGTACCGTTTATTATAATTATAATATTTATAATTTTTATACAGTTTCAGTTTGCCCGAAAAATCGTGTTGTACTATTTGTAGTATTTATAGGCCTATTGTTAATTAGTTCCAGAAAGCGTTCTTATTAGTGCGATAGATTTCTATTTACCCAAATGATATTGCAATTTGAATTCGCAAAACAAAACAAATCTTCCAAGGCAAACAAAACTACAAACTCCTTTATTGATAGAAAAAATTACAGCAACAAATTAATGTGTAAATCATTATAGCACAGGGAAGATGATAACTAGAACCTATACAGCACCAAAAAGTGCTTAAATCAAAATAATAATAAACGATAGCACTAGATAGATTTCAAATTCAGAAATTAAAAAATTCCTTTCCATCTTTATAGGCAGAAATTAATTCGGTAATGTTCTTGGCAGTATTAATCGAAGCTAAAAATAGAGTTCTATAATATAGGTGAACAAATGATATAAAATACCTGAAAAAACGTTTGAATAAATTAACCAACACAAATGATTTACATAATATAATAAGATATAGTATTGTTGACCTTTTTAACTGTATAGAATATACATTATATATTATGTAGATACCATAATTTTAGTACAATTTTAATTTATCAAAGTATGTTTTTTTTTTTTGGTGGGGGATTGATTTTTCTTGGCTTACTTGGATACTTGATCCACGCTTCGTATATTTTGTACATTAAACAAATACATTTTTTAATAATGTAATTAAAATGTTGAAATAATGTAATTTGTACATGATTGTTGGCCTCCTGAACTGTAATAGTATCAAACTAGGTTACATAGCTTAGGTACAGTCAACAGTTCTGTATCCTTTTTATCGGTTCCGGAATACTATAATACTTCCATTAACAAAAAATACTTTTTGAGGTATACATGCTACATAAAACTAAAACGTATCCAGACATTTGTAAAAAAGTTAAGAAAAAATGTTTTCAACTCTGCCGTGATAATGTGTTTCATGTGTGCTTACTGATCTTCAATAGCGAATTTCAATATAATCGATTATAATTTCAATACAGTCGATTATGCTAATACATGTGGAACGTTTTGTACCCTTGTAGAATAATGTATAGTTATAACAAGTAGATTTACTTTGTATTGGATTATAAATTGATGAGCGTATTATATCTGGTAAAAATCTGTCCGAACCAGTTATTGTTTTCAAGTAATTCAACTAAATATCACATTTTTGTTTGTAACTTTCTATATAAATTAGTGTTTACTATTAGTGTAACCAAACAATTATCCCGTATTTAGACATGCATGAATAACTTATCACAATTTATAGATAGCTGTATGGAATGTTTCACCCTGTCATTACATACAATTAGTGACGGGTGTATTGCTACAATTATTATGTACAACAACGCTTGAGCTAAATCGACTTGAAATACATTTTCTAGACGAAAAGTTTCAAGCTTTGTTCTTCGTAATAGTTTTGACCTAGTTAAATAATGCTCTAAGTTAAAGTAATTATTAGTTTGTTAGTGTAAGAACATTTAATTCCCAGTATAAAAGTTGTAATTGCACGTATATAAGTTATACACTATCGGTATAGCATTTTATGTTATATTAAATGGAAATATATAAGTGGTTCTAAATAAATAAATATTAACACAATTTAAATATCTGTTTCGCATTTATTTCACTAAATGCAATGTATTAGAGTCCATAAACATATGTAACCTCAAAGTTAATTTCATATGTACTGTAGGTGTTTCTCCCTTCATAACGTTTTTATATTACAATTATACCATTGTAGGTAGCATTGAACCATAACAATAGCAACCAGACTTGAACTTGCGCCACTTCGTTGAAGGTTGGAACTTAAGTAAGCCAGTTGGAGTGGTAATTACTTTTACCATATTGCTTCATTAAGTATGTTAAAAAGAAAAGTATTATTGCTCGAGTTTGTGAAATGTAATTTCGTTTGGCCTGTAGTTTGTGTGTCACAATCTCGTTATACATTTTCACAGAAAGGTGCTTTTAGTAAAAACAGAAGCAGAACTACGGATAATTTAAAACATACATCTTTGTTGTGCAAATGAAAAATGTGTGTTTCCTCTTTAAGTTTGATACCGCCGAATACAAATTTTATGTTAACTGTTTGAACACTTGTTTACGATAGTATGATTATAACGTAAACTAAGAGAATATAATAATTAGTTAACCGTGTAACTGAAGGGGTAGCGTAGTGGTCTACGGAGCCTAATGTTCCCAGTTTAAACGCACTGCATCTACGTGAAGTTGGAACGCTAAAAGATGCAAAACACGTCAGCACTTTCCGACTTAAACCCGGAACATAATATAAAGGTTATAAACCTACATTGGTTCAGTGATTTTCATATCACAAGCAGTTTCCATTATTTGGGTTCCAGATTTACTGATCAAAGAGAAACTGATCTGCATTGCATTACACAGATAACGCTATTAACGCAGCCCGCATGATCTTGTAATGATATGCAAAGACACATTTAAATCCCTTAGGTTTGCATTATCTCTTGTTCCATTACAAGTTGTCTAAACTTAATTTTCTACACAGATAAGTAATGTTCTTAAAAGGCAATTTAAAGTGTTCTTATGGTTCCCCTTGCGAACAAAGGAAAAACACTAACATATTAGAATAATTGTGCAACTCAACAGGAATTTATTCAATTTTAAGTATGTTATTCTACATTATGAAATTAACATTTAAAGTAATTTTTTTGGAACCAAGTCACTATTATAATACTTTATGCGGTAATATATTAATTTGGTTTGATCGCTGGATTTTTATCTTAGATATTTGCGTTTTGGAGCCGGCTTTTAAATCATAAGGAGACAATTTACCAATTTTTTTTAAAATCGCAAATATGTTAAAAAGTTTTTTAATTTTGATTTGATATTGACTGGGGAGTAGTATTTTAACCATTTTATGTATATTTATTTGTACATTTAGTCATTAGTTATATGCCTATTATCTACATGTTTGTTAAAATATATAAAGTATCGCCGATAGTTAAAACTGAGAAAACCCTAGAAAAAAATATTAAGAAGGTGTTACTTATGGAGCAGAAGCGTTTTAAAAACTATAATGAATTATTTTATTGTGTTACTATTTGATTTTGTCATATAAGTTAGTAAAACCAGTGAAGTATGACATTTCTTTAATGTTTTAAGCTAGGCACTCCTTAACTAATGCAAACATCATGGAAAGAATGAAAAGGTTAAATACTATTACAGAGTAAAATACTATTTACAATAGTAAAAGAATTTATTTCCTTGTTCTGTTGTTAGACACATTAAGTCAAAAAGCTAAACATGAGAGGTAACATGATGGGGGTTTTGCATTTGAAAATTTTAAGTTGCCCCCTTTACCCCCCTTTAGAATAGGGTGGCGAAATATTTAACCACATAAAAAAATTAAAGAAAAGTTATAATAGGTATGATCAAGGTCTCACATTGATATCTCAGGCCGTTTAAATTATATCCAGGGGTGCCAGGACATAAAACTCACCCTACACAGAGAATAAACAATTATGCAAATATTAAGAGCTTTGTATTACTATCATTTAATTATATATTTATATTTTAAGGAACATATTCGTTAGTTAAATTTATCGTCTATCAAACGATGGATTTTTTATTGTGATGCATGTTATATTTTAGCATCTTATATCTTCGATTCAGTCGATTTTTTCTTGTCTATTTTGTACTAAAAATAAAAGAAATCGATCTAAGTTTCCAAAAATACTTTCAGAGCTTGTTTGCATCATTTACTACTACGCTAAATAAGTCTATACAGAACGTATATCATATTCACGTCTGGAATTGATTTCGCTCCCTCTCTAAACCCTTCCCTGTATTTATAACTTTTTTTTAAAATTTGATTTGACTGTAACTTTGACGATTTATATTAATTTATCTTGTCACTTTTATCTTTATGTCTTTTTTCATTCCTACTTTTAGTGTTTTTAAATTCAAAACGAACTTTTACTTAGCTGCCATTGTAAAAAATTCATTTTTAGATAATCTATATAATCTGAATTATGGTTTTATAAATACTTTCCTAATCTCACTTAATTAACAGCTATGGGCGACCATAAATGTGTAACATTATTTCATTCAATAACTATATTTCCAAACCTTTGGATTAAAAAATATACAATACTAATTTAAACAAAAAGATTTTTACAAATATTTCATTAACAAAACTGATATTGCCAAAGTAAATTGATAATGTAAAGCAATGCAAAAATATATATTTAAAATCCTGACAACTCTAAACATACTGCAGAGGGGTTTTAACCTGGTAATGATTCAAAATCGGAGTTTAAATTATTTGGTACTAACCACTTTTGTTACAAAAAGGCAGGTACTGAAAATTAAAATTAAAACGTGTAAAGAAATTTTAATTTCGTCATCTTCTTAATACACTGGACAAACTTGCTATTGAATGTAAAAATAATCCTTAATCCTCTATTAAAGACTTCCACTTACTTTCGGTAAAATAACTTCAAGAAAAACAAACCAGTTTGACTGAAAATAAAGATTCTTTTTAATTTTAGCCGTTTAAAAAGTACCTTAATAGACCGGGACCGGAAAGTAGAATGAAAGCAGGTCGAAGTCGATATATCAAGTAGAGTTTAATACATTTGAGAAGGGGCTTAAGGGGTGAAATTTCCCTCTACTCACAGCAGAAGTAGATAAAACTTATTATTTTTGAAATAAATATAATGTTTAAATTCTTTCATAGGATTCCAATTTCAAAATGTTCTTATAATTTTCAAGTTAAATACAAAGAGATTGAAGAGCGCAACTCACAAAATAAAGACTTACATAGTTATAAACATAATCATAACACGTGGAGACCAGCGTTTGACGTAGGATTAGATATTACAAAGGGAATATAATCACTGCAACTAGAAACTGCAATCGCTGTGAAATTTAATTTCAAGTCTGTGTGTTGCAATTGGTTGTTCCCATTCAATTTACTTCTCTCAACATAATAATTAATTGTGTTGACAATATAAAGCCAACTCATATTACTCAGTTTTGCCGTCATTAAAACAAAAACTTAATTGCTTTTCTAAGAAATCACTCATTTGTAAAAAAATCTATTGCAGTATACCAAACCCAAAACAGCCTCTGATACTTTGACTTTCCTATTTACTCCCATTAGCTAAACAATTTAGTCGGCCCTTGAGCTAAGGTTTACAGTGATAAATCTAGTTTTGGACAAACAATTTGAGTAATATTTACAAAATTTTTAATATTTAATAGTAATAAATTATTGTTTGTTACTGACAAAAGTTTTAATAATATTTAAAAGGTTTACAGTGCCTTTGGTTGTATTTGTTTATATTTGTGTATATTTGTCATCTGTATTTTAACATGTATACTGTATTTGTCTTTAATCGGGACCATTGTGTATTTACACTAATCTACCCCAACAATATAAATCCCTTATCGTGTGGATGTTGAAACATTAAATACATTTGCAATTGTGTAAGGTAAACAAAAAATTATTTCTGTAGGGTAAACATAGTGAGAAAATGTTATCTTAAATCCAAAGTTATGTTAATAATCACTTTCCAACCTTGTGCGCAAGGCCGGTTACTTGACGTAGCGCCGCCCTCTACGATAAAACAACCTTTCTATTGTTTAAGATGAGGACTGAGGATCAGAAACTTCTGCGGTTTGGTTCGCTAAATTAAAATAAATCGTGACTAATAAATTGTTTGTATACAAAAACATAATTGTCACTTTGAAAGATAGTGTGATCTATTTCAAGATACAAAACATCCACCAAAACAACAATCAGTGATTATATTTAACTCATAGCACATAATTATTAAGTTTTAAAAATAAAAAGACAAAAATAATATACTTAACTTAGTTAGGAGTGTCCAAATTAATAATAAATAGATGCCGCATCCGACAAATTTCATAACAGTAGTTAGCTAATAATAATAACTGATTTTGGGGGTTTTTTGGCCATAAATGAGGTTGTTTTTCAAAATGTTTCAAAACCTTTTTTCGTGCATCTATAAAGGCCTAATTGACGTGTTTGGTTAAAATTTGTTTGAAAACGATGGAATATTTCTCTCTCTAGATAATAATAATAATAGTTTAGTTTAATAAATTGAATTCTTATAGTTTAGATTTAGAACCCTCCGATGATGGTAACTTGATTACCGAAATGCACATCAAGGAACTAGAATAACTACATCAATAAATGTTTTTCGGTTTATTTGTGTAGTTTAATTCACCGAATTTGTGGTTGGGGCTTCAATGTTTATAATTGTTGTACTTAGTTAGCTAATCGTTTAAGAATAATAATACATTGTTAATAGTGTACTTAGCATGCTCTAGCAA
>JAGFPH010021051.1:0-13670 GCA_018207615.1 Philaenus spumarius | reverse complement strand
GTCAGGTGCAAACTCGCAAAGCGCACTACATAATCCGAGGCCACAAGGTCAGGTGCAAATTCGCAAAGCGCAGTCCATAATCCGAGACAAAATAGTCGAGGTGAAAACTCGCAAAGCTGAGTAGTCTATAATCCAAATCCGCTATTGAGTGGTGCAAATTCGCAAAGCATACTACATATAATCCGAATCCGCTATTGAGATATGCAAACTCTCAAATGGCAATCCATAATCCGAGGCCGCAAGGTCGGGGTGTAACCTCGCAAGACATGGTCTTCCGATGCGAGTGGAACGTGAGCCGAGGCTATAGAGGCTGAAGTGCAAACAAATTCTACTAATATATTTCGTACACGGTGGCAGCTATTCAGCGCCTTCGTAAGTAGACCAATTTCCCAAATAGTTGGTTGAAACCTTAAAACATATAAACTTAATATGGGAAATCCGCTAAACTCTCGTCAGCGGTTTAGCTGCGTTATCAAATTATTTTAAAATCTCATATCTATGTATTTAACAGAACTTGCTAAAACTTTGTACAGACGCCCATCTTTTCTACTAAGACATCGCATTAATTTATTTTGGCTTAAGGGTTAAACTGTTAGTATTTGAGTATGTGATATTTCATTATGCACCTAAAATTCAACTGCCTACAACCTGTCTGAATAACTAGCTTTTAAATTGTCCCTTTTGTATTTTGCATAGGAAAAAATCATTCCTTTAGGCAATCAGCCAACAGCTCAAATGAAACCTCTTTATCCATAGAAAGCCAACATAGTTTTTCAAATAATATTAACTTTAAATCAAAGTGAAAAACATGGACCAAGACCGGGATTTGAACCCAGGATCTTTAGCATATGTTGATATTATGTTTGAAATATTGATTGAAATATTTTTATTGAAATGCATTGTTTGAAATATATTATTTTGAAAGATTGCTTCAAATAATTTGGTTAAATGTGTTGCTTGAGATATATTCTTCAAATAAATTGTCTGGAATGTAAAGTTTTAAATACATTGCTTCAAAAATGTTGCTCTGAATTTGGACTCCTCTGTTGGAAATGCATTGCTGCAAATATAATACTTTGAATATAGATAATAATATTACATTGCTTCAAATGTATTCTTAAAAACTGTTTGAAATGTAATGTTTCAAATATTGCTACTATTAATGTATTAATGTTAGTGAAACATTATACTATGGATTACTATTAGTAAGGTTTACTAAACTAAGATTTACTATTAGTAAGACAATTTCTTTAAGATTGACTAAACTTTAATGCTTGAAAACATTGTCATTTGTGACAGACTATCCGAAAGCCAAGCGGGAAAATAAAGATGGTTTTCTTCGATTACAAACAAGTCTCCAACAGTTCAAACAACCAAACACAATTATTATGAAAACTGTTTAGTTTTACGTTTTCTATTTTAACCTTCGACTCTTAACGTCCCCAGTGTATGTTTGACCCTAACCTATGGTCTACTTTAAACTATCCTCGTCCAATACCGACTGTATGCATGTAAACAAAGAGGTTTCACTTTACAATCTGCATAATTTACTTCTTTGTAAGTAATAACTAAAGTTGACAAGTTTTTATATTCTCACTTAACACGTACATGTACGTGGGATAGGTAACGTATATCGGCGTTTAACAGTTGAAAGTTGCACGATAGTTTTTATACATACACAGATCTATTTTGATCGGTCTGTGGGTTTCTAAAACCCGTAGAAATACGAGTTTGGACCACGTTCCTTACAACCAGCTGTCCCGAACCATTTACCAAAATGATATTGGTAACAACCGAATTCAATCAACACTTATTTTAGACCTTTTTGAACAATCTTAACCTATTTAATTTTTTTTTTATGAGTTTAAATATAAAAACATAGGTTTTGGCACTTGTTAAAAAAAACGGTACCAGGAACTGGCACATACTTTCTCACAAACATATTTAAATTATTAAACAGATTCACGGTGACTTGTAGGGTGGGGTAGGAGAGGTGATTTTGTATTAAAGTTGTTTTCCCATAAAAATCCATAAAATAACGGAAAAACCAACTTTTCTCAAAAACGGCTTGAACGATTTTGATTAAAATTTTACAGTTTATAGTACTTTAGGTCCCTAATAAACTATAAAATTTTAATCAAAATCGTTAGAGCCGTTTTTGAGAAAAGTTGATTTTTCCGTTATTTTAAGGGTTTTTATGGGAAAATTACCCTTAAAAATAAAAAATTAACAAAAATGAAAAAAACGCCTGGAGATACCGTGGATTAGTACCTCCATACCAAATTTCATCAAAATCGGATGACTGGTTTAGGCTCTAGGTCTGATAACATCCACACAGACACACAGACACACAGACACACAGACACACATACAGACACACACACAGACATCACTCCGAAAACCACTTTTTTAGGTTCAGGGGGACCCAAAACGGATATTTCCACCAAAAACTCAAACTCGAAAATTTTGACGAATACAATACTTTCTCCATATAGTATGGTATAGGGGGAGAAAGTAAAAATGAATTGTTGTTCCTTTGTAAGCGCATCACTTAAGAACGGGTGGACCAATTTGGCTATTTTTTATTTGTTTTAAAATGTTCATAATAGTCCGAATTACTTTTTTTTATATAAAGACAAATTTGAAAAGTTTCCCGGAAAATGTTCAAATTCGGGGAAAATTTAACTTCGTTTTTTCTATAAACTCAAGACCATAACTCACGAAAACAGCTGTTCTAATAAAATGCTTAGTAACACATGTTTGTTTGGATTCATTACTATAGCAACTTTACTTAGCATTTATAATCAGTTTATTATTATTCAAAACCAACAGCTTTTTTAGGTTAGATTGACCAACTTAAAGCAAACAAAAACAAAAATCAACTAAAATGCTTACTATTTTAATTCAATTAAAACATTGGTTGTTACATAATATATATATAAAACAGCTGTGTTGGATCAAAAACTGAACATAATTTTAGGTTAGGCCTACAATGAACCAAAACACGTTTGTTTGCAACCAATTGGGCTAATTTAGAATCAGGTTTTTTACAATTTATTCTTCACAACTATCAGTTTTTTTTTAGATTAGGCAAAAGCAAGTAAAATGTTTACTGTATTATCTGTAAAAGTTTACAAACTATAAATCTAAATTTGTGTAGTATTGTATATTCTTAAGTGGCATAAAAACCATTTTGCAATTCGATTACTTAAGTCGATGTTATAACTTTACTACCATTTACATTAAATCAAGCAATAGCGAAGCATTGCTAGGTCCACTAGTATATTAATACTGTATAATAGAAACTTACCGTCACCAATAGTCAAAAGTCGTGATATTTAAACGACCGTAGTTCCTATTATATTAATTTATAACAATAGTCGGTATGGCGAAAAACATAATTTGTGGTTAAATATGTATTTCATAAACTAATTCTTCAATAGACAACAATGAAAAGTTATTTCATTTTTAGATGAATTATCTATGTATAATATGTAAGACTGACTGGTTGAAATAGAATCAAAGTAGAGCAAAAAGTACTTAAGATAAAATACGAAAATTTAAAGGACATACTAAGGAAGAATTTTAAAAAATATTTGATTTTAAATCGGAAACATAGTACAATTCGGAGGTTCACTCCCAGCCCTGTAGAATTTAAAACAGCTGATTCGGATCAAAAGCTTATCAACACATGTTTGTTTACATTCATTGCCATAGCAACCAACTTAACAAATTTAGAGTTAGTTTACTACTCTACACAACCAACAGATATTTTAGATTAGGTTAAGAAAATAAAAACAAAAATCAACCAAAATTGCGTACTGTATTGTAATTCAAACATCTGTTTTTAACTATTATAAATAAAACAGCTGTTTATTATCGAAACTTAACATAATTTTAAGTTAGGCCTATACTGAACCATCACACGTTTATTGGAAGCATTTATAGTTATTACCATAGCAACCAACTTGGAAAATTTGGAATCAGTAATTATTCTACACAACTAACAGGTTTTATAGATTAACTTACAGCACACACGAAGAAAAATCAACGAAAAATGCTTACTGTATTACAAGACAAACTCTTGATGTTACAGATTATGTTGTTCCTTTAGTTGGTAATATCAAAATTTGTTTGAAATGTTAATTTATTAATTATTTAAATATTAATTTTGAAATTACAACGCATGTAGTAATTCGAGTCATTAGGGGGGGGGGGGGTGGTACGTGTCTTATTTCGATCTCAGTCTTACATTGTGTATAGATGACCTCTACCCCCACCACCCTGCTTAGATAAAAGTGCCTCTGTCCTAATTAGCGGTAATTTCCGTGAACATATCACAGTATACAATAATCTGTTTGCATTGGCATCGCAATGAGTCCCCGCTGGGGTTGGCGAGCGAAGCGACCGAGGACGGAGCCCATAGTATCTCTATAAAGCCCCTTTTTTTAAATGAGCCCCTATTGTTATCTCGTTAACCTACAAATCTGACAGCAAACTTTAAATAGGGAACTTTTTCTTGAATGGCAGTCACTTTCAATTTTTTTCGGATTATACTATATTTTACAAGTCACATAAGTCTTTTCTGTTCTTGGTATATTTTTAATAAGAAGTTGGGGGTATTAAGTTTAAAAAATGCCCCAAATGCCTTTTTGAATGAAAACATTTTGACATTTTTCCAAATATAGTCTTTTATTTTCATGAGAAGTTAATAACATTTTTTTTGTTTTGGTTTCTTTAGCTTACAATGCCATTTGTTTAGTGCTTGAAGTATACTATTGAAGTTGTGCTGTCATTTATTCTATAATTTGAAATATATTTGTTGATTTTGAAATTGCATTTGTTTGTCTAAATAATCCTCTAATGAACCCCTAGTTTCTTATAAAATATCAGCTTTACTCTTGGAATGCAAACTAAATTCAACAAGGAAACCAACCACTGTAGCAAACTCCTGCGTACGACACGAACAAGGTTTACGATAAATTTAATCGTCCATTACAAGCGAATGTTTGTCAAATTACCACAATGTTTTGGTCTCTGATAACATCAGCTTCGAGCATTGTTCACAGAAGGCTGTCACGAGAGTGCCTACAACCGCCAATTTCATTCCTCGGGCAATTAATACTTTAAAGTGGTTCTTCCTGTGACAAAATAATATGAAATATGTTTTGTAAAATCCCAACAAAACAAGTGCTTAATTCATCATAGACACTGGGTATAATCGCGCTAAAATCTAGCTATCTTTTTTGTTGCAGAATATTGTACGCTTGTTGAATAAATACGTTTATATAACAGATGTATCATTTTTTACATTTTGATGTTATTTAAATAAGGAAAAATTATTTATAGCAAATAATAATAATTATTATTATTTTCCCCAAAACAAAATTTTCCCCATTTAAATAACATCAAAATGTTAAATCTGTTATTTTTTAGAGGGGATTCATCCAGTAGGTCACTCGTCACTCAATCTAAGTTATAAAACATAGTAAGGATCGAACACGCTTGTTACCTTATCACACCAGAAATGTTGGGAAATGTTAGGCAACAGCTGTATTTTTGTCAAGAAATCAATGGTTCTCATTTCGAGCACTTAATCTGAGTAAAAAATGAGGTGAGTGCTAAAGGTTTTACTCGTTGTAACACAATTATTAATGAAACTTTAAATAGGAGTTTTTTTGGGAAAATTATAACTTTGATTGGCCATTATGTTGGCTAGGTCAACATACAGACCTCCGGATTACGCAAGTCTTCTTCTTTTATCAAGACCTTTAAAATAAGTTGTCACTCAATATGGGTTCTCGTTTAAAATTTTCGACTTACCCCCAAAATACCCAATTTTTTGGGGAGGGTTAGAAATTTACGATAAACCAAAAAACTCTATTTTTGGTCGTGTTAACAATCCCCAAAGCAAATCTTTCTATTTCCATTAATAAAAATAATAATAGGAGGGAGGCTTTTAAGACACCTGGTGATAACGTTCTCATATAAATAACTACACGACACAGTTAATCTTATATGAAACCTTAGTTATGTTATTGATGTTCAAAGCCACACCGTTGCACAGCTGTAAACACTGAACTGATGACATATATGTAGAATATAACTCACCAACGATGGTAATGGAGTAGTTTGCCGGAGGTTTGAGGACATTCCTTGACCACGCCGCTCGAATCACTTCCAGAGCACAAGGGTTGGCCTTCACCAGCAACACTCCTGGAGCTACATAGCCTTGGAACTCCAGCACTCGCACGGCTTCCACCAGAGCCGTGTTCCAGAAACATTTCAAGTTCGCTTCTAAGAATCCCTGCAACACATAACTTAGTTACATTTCGGCAAAACGTCTTCCTACAAAATCGCACGTCCCCTTTATCAGAAATTAAATTTTACCAGAGTTAGAAAACAATTAATGTCTTAATAAAAAAAATATATTACTATACTCCTAATACATATAGGATCACTAATCTTAGTTATATTTTCAAATGTAAAGAAATGGTGGAACCAACCAAGATTGATTTCAAAAGAAAGAACTCTTGGCTTGTTAGCTTGTTTACCTAGTTTTGTATTCGGACACTTGCCTTTATTGTGTTCAAGCCGTATAATGCACGACATAAATTTATAACCTATTAAAGTTCGGAAGAAGTGGCAAAATATTTGTGAGTAGTCCGTAGCTCTCCAAGTGGCAGAATATACACTACTAGAATTGAGTTCGTGTGTGATTCATTCTTCCGCTAGCAAATATAGGGCACCTTCATAAAGGCGCAAACAGATGTAACCCCGACTATAAACGTACTGAAATTCGCATGCGTGACAATGTGGTGAGTATGTGTTATTAAACACAGATTTTTTCGCGCGTTCAAAATTAACGGACTTTTTATTTTTCTAGTTTTCCTCCGCAAGCAACAAGTTGATGTCATAGCCACCAGAGTATGGGCTAAACACTCAAATACTAACATAAATTCGGCGAGCACATATACTTCCATAATAAAGCAGATTTTTCGTCATAATTTAACTAGGCCTATCCAAATTTATTGAAAGGTAATTAAACTTTGAATGTAGTGAAATTTTATAATATTTGCACTATTGAATAAGAACAAAATTTCAAACTTTGATTTTGAGGTAAGCCAAAGAACAAATTTAGTTAAAACAAATTAAATAAATTAAATGATATCCATATTTGGTCTGTCGTAACCTTTAAAACGACATAGAATAATTTTCTGATCATTATTACTCCAGTAATCTTGTTACACGTTTAACAATTGCTCTTATGGGAGCTGAAATTCAAGATGGTGGCTGGGTGTGCCTAGTCGAGGGTTTTAACCTAAAAATAAGGAACTCGGAGTTAAAGTACTAGAACTGAACTGTCAAAAACTCTAAAGCTTTATAAAATTTAAATAAACAATAATTATAGAATCCACAGTAAAACAAGTGAAGGCAAACAACCAAAGAGAAAATATGTAGCTGAAGTAACAGGACTAGGTAAAGTCCTCTTTTACGTAAGGAATTCACCGGCCAGCTCACACCCGGCGTTGACATAACCGTGAAGGTTTTAGCATTATTTACAATACAGAGGATGAATTGCCATTTTTTGTATTTTTAGCTTTTAGGTTCAAATCAGGTTATGGAGATTGCCTTTTTACGTGTTATACTGTAACTATATAAGAAAAAAAACTGTAACCTAAAAATAAGGAGCCTAGGACTAGAACTAGTTGGCAAACAACCGAATCAAAGGGCAAACTATCACACAATAACGGGACAAGTTGACCTTTCGAATATTTAAACAAAATAATGTGGTACGATCTCAGCTGTTATTACGGAATTTAGTGTGTGGCACAGTGGTGATTTATCAGGAGAGAATTTCGTCCTATTTGAATTTGTACTACCCACTAGCAGGGTACGCTCGAAGCTAGAAATAGGCCTACACGAGAGTTCACTGGCCCTACAACCTATGTCTCCCATTTAGGCTTACATACATGATAAGATATTAGTACGATTTCAGCCAGTTTGAGCCTCTGAGTACATTTTAACCTAAAATATTTTCTAAGAGCAATATTTTACACCTTAGAGGTAAATAATCGAAATGCAAATGTTTTTCTCCTATACTTTACTTAAGAGTAATATGCCCCAAGTGTTAGTACTCTAGATTCATAGCACGATTCCGATTTATAGAACATTCTAGGACGTCACTTCGATGGTGCAGAACCATATGGAACGTTCTAGAATCTTTTGGAAGACTCTGGATCATTCTGTCTGTAACATTCTGGTCAGTCTCGGCTACTTTAGCACTCGATACCCAGTAGCTACACCGACTTCCCATATGGTCATTATGATTCGATGCGCTTTACCTGACACCTAGATCAACGAACCCAACCCGATGATGGGGAAGGGAGGGATCACACAAGGTTTCTGCGGGGTTTTAGCGGCACTCATGGATAAACCACGCTTACAATAGACATTGGTTATCTATACTTATAAAAGCCAAATACCATTGACTCATTGACTCACTGACTCATCACAGTTTCTCCAAAACCACGAGGCCTACAAACATGAAATTTGGCACTAATACTCTTTATAGGCTCTAGAAGCGCACTAAGAAAGGGTTTCCGAAAATTCGAAATTTTAGGGGGATTTTGGGGGGGTCAAAGTTACTAAATCACGATTTCTCAAAACCTACCAAACGGATTGGAATGAAATTTATTATGTAGCTTCATCTAGGGCCCTAAGTGCTCGCTAAGAAAGGGTTTAAAAAAAACGACATTTTAGGGGAGGTTTGTGGGGGGGGGGGGGTCAAAGTTACTAAAAATCCCCATAAGAAATGCATAGTGTAATATATTTATTGATATAATATATTTTTTGTTAATATATATTTAACTTTGATTTGTCTATCCGTGCAAAGCCGGGTCGTGCCAGCTAGTAACTAATATCCCTAAATCAATCCCTATAATAATGTAAGCTAATTTTCTTTCTATCATTCGTATCTACGTAGAAGATATATAGACGTTCTTTCAGGGGTAAATTATGCACTTATAGTGGACTTAATAAGGAATAAAAACTAAGTTTTTTAAAATTATTAATTATTAGTTATTAGCTAAAATATACCACTAACCTTAACTATCTACAAGTACATCTCAGAGCTGAAACTAAGAAGTCAAAAAAAAAAAAAAAATTAAAAAGAAAAACACACAGTAATATAAACACACACCAGAAGGCAAACCACGTGTTTACAGACCGGAGTCAGACAAACCCTTAGTTGTTAGTCACTTGATAAAGGGAGTTGATTTATATTCCCGAAACGTCGGGTTTGTTTTTTAACACATACATGATACAAATGTCCGAATAACTAATAATAAAATTGAACATCCATCATTAATAAATGATAACTTCAACAAAAGTCTACGTATATGTTAAGAAACGCTTCAGTTTCCACCACGAGTACTTAACTAAAGTATCATTTGAGGTATTGACTTCAAATATCAGGAAAACAACTCATCCTATTATTACTACATTCATTGCATGCTCAAAAACAAAAGCACAAACTAAACAGGCCTAGTATATTGCACATATAAAAGGGTAAAAACAATAGGATTATCCGACCCCGCATGCGACTTTGATGTTCCCCTTCCATTAGAAGCGCATTCTACAGCCCCAAACATAAGCCTTACTCCCTAACATATTGTCTATTCCTCCTCCCTTTCAACTTCCCTTTAATATTATTAGGCGCCCTAACCTTTAAAATATTACTCAGTAGGCTGAAAGCGAAGTCTGGTTTAGAAGAAACAATGTGCAAATACTAAATAATTGATGATAGTATATACATTCCGTCTGATGATGATTTCGATAACTTTACTGTTCCACAATAAGTCGGCGATAATTTATTAAGCAAGGAGAGATGTACTCCGTTCCGATAAAACATTATTGAATAACAATCTAAAGGAAATAGATACGAGTTGGTGGGAAGAGTAGACATTTAAAATAATCCAAATTAAGTATACTACGCTTCTAAATAGAAACACACAAAAAATTGTTATTTACCATTTAAAATATATATAATACAGCTGATTAAACAAGTTCATTATTGTTACAATAATCAGTTGTTTTACCCTAACACCACTAACAAGGCAATTTATTAGTGGCATTTCCATAACCGCTTCATACTTTAAATAATTTCTAGTTCTAATTTTTTGGTAAAGGTTTTTCTTTGGAAGTAAACTTATCATAATTTACAAGCTTTATTACGTGTAGTTTTTTTAACCTGTGCATGACTAGTTATACTGTATATAATAAATATAAAATTTTCACAAGCACTGTGGCAACAAACATTCACTGAATAAGAGTAAAAGGGCGGTTAGGTTAGAATAGAAAAAAGTTCTGGAAAATTATTACAACCTACTTATGCCTAATATTAACAATTAATAACCTGATTTGATATTATAATAAAATTATAATTGCCCAGAACTTTGAATGGCCATTACTTTAAAACAAAGCAAGATATGAAGATTAGTTAACGCCATTTTGTTTCTCTTTTAATAAGTTTTACAATGGCGGATTACATTTACATTTGAAATTGTTAACACTTTATACCCCCAACCCTCATAAAATCATGGACGGTCAAATGCGTCATAATATTTGTCGGTAACAAAAATAGTGAGGGGGGGGGGTTAAAAGGACTTTATGAACACTCTGTATATAAGTGGCTTTGTCCTGACTGACTGACACAAATCGAATCAACGTAGAGCATAAACTACTTAAGATAAAAATAAGAAATTTTAAAAGCGTTTTCTTATGGGGTCACATAAACACATTAAGAAAAGATTTTGCTAAATTTGAATTTAAAGCGTAAAATAGTGAAAATTCGAGGGTACGCTCACAACCATATAACAGATAAAACAACTGATTCAGATCAAAAGCTTAGCACACACGTTTATTGAAAGCATTTACATTCATGGCAATTTAAGAAATTTAAACTTAAGAAATTTAGAATCAGTTAATTACTAGCTGACCCGTGCGAAGCATTCGCATTCTAACTTACTTAAATCCCACTTAATTAAAGTACACACCGTATATTTAGTATCGTATAGAGCGTATAGTGTGTATTTAGTGCGTCATGGGCATAGGTGAGGGTTGAAGTAAATAAAAAATGTGTTTAAAAACGGAATTTCGTTATTACTTGTGTTGAATAAATTAAGCATTATAACTTTTAAGATGCATGCGGTATTAAATATAAAATTTGAAATTTTAGACCAACTACTAAGTCTGTCACTTTTAGGTTGGAATTATAAAAGTTGTATTTTTTTTTTTAAATAACACATTTGTAGAACTATTAAGAAAATTATAATCAACAATCATCTGGACAGCATTTTTTACAGAATAGACCTATCTGTCATTTTTAGGTTAGAATTATAAAAGTTGTACATTTTTTAAAATAACACATTTGTAGAACTATTAAGAAAATTATAAACAATAATCATCTGGACAGCATTTTTTACAGAATAGGCCTATGAATGGAACGATTTCATAATATTAGCAAATAAGATTTCTTTTGTAATAATGTTCCAATATATGCACGAAAACTGAATTTCGAATTACTTGTGTTGAATAAATTAAGCATTATAACTTTTAAAATGCATACGGTATTATTTATTAAATTTGAAATTTTGGACCAACTATTAAGTCTGTCCTTTTTAGGTAAGAATTATAAAAATTGCAAATTTTTACAATAACACATTTTATTAAACAATAAACTAACACAGTGATTTATAAATTTAAATTCATGTTAAAGAGAAATAATTTGGTTATTGTTATTATATATTTTTAAACAACTTAAAAACTTGCAGAAGGTAAACAACAACAAATAGGTGTATCCACAATGCTGTTTATAAACACGCTTAAAATTAATTAAAAATAGCAATGTAGTGGCGTAACGGCAGCTCTCAAGCTGGGTATTGTTGTCATCAGTGTTGCCAACGCCAGGAAAATATCCCTACAACTTAATTGATCTTACATAACTGTTACTTTCGGATTCTTTATTATTTTTTTTTTCGTATAATTGTATTTTGTATATTTTTCCAGTGTAGGGGTTAAGGAAAGCTTTAAAATGATGGCTCATTCATGTAATTTGATGATGTATTAAGGAAGTTATGGCGTACCGACAAAAAAATGGCCTTGAGAAATAATATATGTGATTACCACGGAGTTTTTAGATTAGGATAATAAAATAAAAGCAAACAAAGTGTCAACGAAAATATCTACTGTAATTTAAACATCTGGTGCTGCATATCATATTGTTTCCTTTAGTTAGAATGATCAAAATTTGTTTCAAATGTTGACTATTGATTATTTAAATATTAATGGCGAAATTACAATGCACGCCGTAATTCCAGTTACTGGAGATGGTGAGTGTCTGCTTCGGTGAACTCTGTCTCACATTATGTATAGGTCATCACCAACCTCGTCACCCTACCAAGATCAAAGTGACTCTGTCTTAATCAATCGTCATTGCCGTGAAAATATCGGTGTCGTGACGGATGCGACCCATGCCGCAAGCGATCCACTAATTTACCACAGTGCCGCTAGCGACCCACCAATTTGCCATAGTGCCACTAGTGACCCAACACATTTGTCTCTCCAGGAGGCAATGTTAAACTAACATAATTCTTGGACTACTTTATGGAGCAGTGGGTAGAAAACCCTACCATAACACGGAGTATTTGGAATGTTAACGAGCAGCGTCACTAGCGACAAGGTTAGGTTAGGTTACAACCAATTGTATATATAATATATAGCTATTTTAAGTAATGACGAAGCCATACTGCTGATTCTTTTTTAAGTAAAAAATGAATAAAAATAAAAATCACTAAACAAATATGGTTGCGTAAAGTACAACCCTAAACCTCCCCATATATTAAGATATTTTATTTTATGTTGTACCGTAAAACGAACCACAAAGATTACTTTTTATTAAAATTCTGCAGTGAGCAATTAAAAATAAGTGAACAATCTGAATTGTAACAGCAAAAAAGCTAAACAAACTGTTACTTTGTTTCACCTTTGAACACGGCAGGTAGCAATTTATTAGTTTGCAGGTCAACATTTTTTAATTTTTTAATATAACAACACAGATTACTGGGTGTATTTCATCATTTTAAAAATAGCAATGGGAGTTTAGTTCCTGTTGAAAATAGACTAAATACATTTTGTGTTTATTTTGTTTATTTCAAAACGTATTAATCGATATTTCGATTGACAATACTCAATATTTTCAAAACGAGTACATTGTCCAGAACCGACAGTGACGCCTTCCCGTCCAGCGAGTGTTTAAACGATTGTCACTTTGCAATGCAAATATACATGCATATACAGGGTGTGTAATTACTCCCGAGTGAAAGCAAGGACCCTCGCCAACAAAGGGTCATAAGGCCAAACATTCCACTGCAGGTAATGTTCAAGCGGATCATAAATTGTCAGAAAGTTATTGCGGAATGTTAAACAATAACTCGTAAGGTCTTTGCTCTTGTCTAAATAACATGAGTTGTGTAGAAATATGCATTGTTCTTTAGGTAGATTTATAGATTGGAATGCGTTTAGCGGAATGGGTTAAGGTGGGTTGGAAGGTAGTATGTGTTTATACGTGTAGAAGGGTTTTACGGTATTTTACTATACACTATGCATTT